>JBBPBX010001871.1:13500-24918 GCA_038048925.1 Garcialebias charrua | reverse complement strand
AACAGACCTCTGTCTGTGAGGATCCACAACTTCTCCACCATAACCACCCGGTTCGGATGTTATCAGTCCATTAAATGGCCCCTATCATGTATTATCACCCCCATTCCTATCGCTCAGAATGCCCCTACTGTACCTACTAGTAGGTTTAGGTTGAGGAAAACTGTTACATAAGCTGAAAAATACAAAAACGCTACACTTCCGGGTTGACGGAAACACGCTGCCTACTCACAGCGATTATAACGCTGATAACGTTCTGTTAAACATGCTAGTAGGTAGTAGGTTACATATTCTCCGCTACGAATGGGGATGATAACAGTTGATAACGCTCATTGTATGGACTGACAACATCCGAACCCGCTGCCATAACCCTCAGCACTGGCTCCCCTCAAGGATGTGTGCTGAGCCCTCTCCTGTTCACTCTGCTCACATATGATTGTACACCTACATATCCAGGCTGTCATATTGTAACGTTTGCAGATGATACAGTCTCTTGGTGGTGGGATGCATCACAAAGATGTCCAGCTACAGGCAGGAGGTGGAACACCTGGAGAGCTGGTACAAGGAGAATAACCTTCACATCAATGTGAAGAAGACAAAGGAGACGATCGTGGACTTCAGAAGCAGCAAACGGACTCATGTTTGTGCTGCAGTTTGACGTATTGTTTTTATTGTTTTTATTGTTTTTATGCTATTAGTGCTTAGCATAATTATTAGTTGATGTTTTTCTTAGTTAATATCTTAGATCTTTTTACGTACTATTTTTCTTTTACATTTTATTGTTGCATGTAACTGGGACTCTGTGTACATAATTTCGTTCCACCACATGTACCACATGGTGCGAATGACAATAAAGAAACTCTGACTCTAACAAAACAAGTTCAAGTATTAAGTAGTAAGTACAGAGTTGTACAATAATTTGCTGGAAAAGTGAATGTAATAAACAAGCGCTGTATGACAGATAGATTGATATGGAAGCGTTTAAAGGTATTGTGACATGATTTTGTAAATTTGAATATTTGTCAGAACATATATATCTTATATCATTGAGCTCTGGTCGTTTTTGCATAATAAATTATAAATATATTAAAATTTCATTCCAATTTATGGTAATTTTTTACCATAAATTCTCTGGGACACGCCCCGTGAATTAATGCAAATCTTCATGTGACGTACACGTGGGCACTGGGCATAAGGCGGAGCCTGGCTTGCCCCTTTGTTTGGTGAAAGATCGACTCTTTTTTTTTTTGGTGTAACTTGAAAAATGCTGTCACGTTGTAGCGCATTTGGGTGTTCTAATATCAGCAGTGAACAAGTGAGCCTTCACAAATTCCCAAAAGATGAGAAACTTTGCCTAGAATGGAAGTACAGGGAACCCCCGACCTACGAACGAGTTCGGGACCTAAGAACGGTTCGCAGGTCGATCTGTTCGCAGGTCAGACCTTCCGTACCCTCGTCACTCGGGGATGTCCTGTATTTTTTTTTTTTTTTTTTGTGGTACCAAGTACTGTACAGTACGTACTTCGCCTATCCTAACACACCTAACACAGTGTAATTAATTAATACAGTACAGTAATAAAAATATAAATTAAATAAAAATATAATTTCTTACTTGGAGGTGGTCAAAGCCGCTGCTGCGTCCCGTGTTAGCTCCCTTGTTAGCTTCTGGAGCTAGCCAGGCCGGAGGTGTTCTCGCGGCGGCCTGGCACCATCGGCGATAAATCTGCAGCTGCCTGAGACATCCACAAAGTTCACAGAGACGTTTCCAGCTCGTAATTAATCCATATGAAGCCATCCTGGTCACCAGTCTTCCAAACCTGGCTGCCTGCAGCCGTAACTATGACCTAAGATGGCGTCCGGTGTTAGCTTCTGGAGCTAGCCAGGCCGGAGGTGTTCTCGCGGCGGCCTGGCACCATCGGCGATAAATCTGCAGCTGCCTGAGACATCCACAAAGTTCACAGAGACGTTTCCAGCTCGTAATTAATCCATATGAAGCCATCCTGGTCACCAGTCTTCCAAACCTGGCTGCCTGCAGCCGTAACTATGACCTAAGATGGCGTCCGGTGTTCTGCTTTAACTAGTAACCCTGTAAACTGGAGAGTTTCAAAGCAGCCGTGACTGACCTAAGATGGCCTCCGGTGTTCTGCCTTAATTTGTGACCGTGAAAACTTGAGACCTTCTTCCTGTTATGACCGGAAGTTGCACAATTATTGCGCAATCATGACAAAAATGATCAGAAATGATCATTTTTATCATAATTATTATTTATAAAGCCTTTAAAACAACCACAGCTGCAACAAAGTGCTGTACACATGAAATTAAGAACATTAAAACACAAAAAAAAAATTTTTTTTTTTTTTTTTTAATACAGTAATGTCATATTTTTATTAAATATGATACGTTCGTAGGTCCGGGCCGCCGTAGGTCGATGGAGTCGTAGGTAGGGGGTTACCTGTACAGAGAACTTGTGACCGATGGGTTCCTACTGAGAGTCCTATGTCTGCAGCGACCATCTTACTGCCTATCAGGTACGAGCTGTTGTTTGTTTTTATTTGGGGAGAGTCTATTAATGAGAGTTTTGGATGATTTACTGTTTAAAAAAGATATATGTCAGACGTGAGGTCTATCTGCCGACATCTGCTTGCTAACAGACATTAGCATAGCTCCCGAGTCAACACGGGTGCTATTTAGGTATTTTTAAATTATGTCGGCGCAATCAGGTACGATCTGTTGTTTGTTTTTATTTGGGGAGAGTCTATTAATGAGAGTTTTGGATGATTTACTGTTTAAAAAGATATATGTCAGACGTGAGGTCTATCTGCCGACATCTGCTTGCTAACAGACATTAGCATAGCTCCCGAGTCAACACGGGTGCTATTTAGGTATTTTTAAATTATTTCGGCGCAATCAGGTACGATCTGTTGTTTGTTTTTTATTTGGGGAGAGTCTATTAATGAGAGTTTTGGATGATTTACTGTTTTAAAAAGATATATGTCAGACGTGAGGTCTATCTGCCGACATCTGCTTGCTAACAGACATTAGCATAGCTCCCGAGTCAACACGGGTGCTATTTAGGTATTTTTAAATTATTTCGGCGCAATCAGGTACGATCTGTTGTTTGTTTTTTATTTGGGGAGAGTCTATTAATGAGAGTTTTGGATGATTTACTGTTTTAAAAAGATATATGTCAGACGTGAGGTCTATCTGCCGACATCTGCTTGCTAACAGACATTAGCATAGCTCCCGAGTCAACACGGGTGCTATTTAGGTATTTTTAAATTATTTCGGCGCAATCAGGTACGATCTGTTGTTTGTTTTTTATTTGGGGAGAGTCTATTAATGAGAGTTTTGGATGATTTACTGTTTTAAAAAGATATATGTCAGACGTGAGGTCTATCTGCCGACATCTGCTTGCTAACAGACATTAGCATAGCTCCCGAGTCAACACGGGTGCTATTTAGGTATTTTTAAATTATGTCGGCGCAATCAGGTACGATCTGTTGTTTGTTTTTATTTGGGGAGAGTCTATTAATGAGAGTTTTGGATGATTTACTGTCTTAAAATGATAGATCTCAAACGCAATCGGACATGCTCAAAGCCACGAAGCTCCCTGCACGTTTTTTTAAAGCTGAATCGTAAAAGTTAATAAGTTTTCCATTAATAGAGTATACAATAAAATGATTTGAGCAAGATTAAAACTTCTACTGCTTATATTGACCTTCCAAAACTGAAGACAAATCGCTTAGATCAACACTAGAAATGCTGCACTCGTCTGAGTCGACATGCTCCGCCATTATTAATTACATGCGCGTTGAGCAGCGGCTCCCCACGTGTACGTCAAATGACGGTTTTGCGGAATGCACGGAATTTTAGGGGCGTGTCCCAGAGAAATGACTATCATAACTTGGAATGAAATTTTAATATATTTATAATTTATTATGCAAAAACGACCAGAGCTCAATGATATAAGATATATATGTTCTGACAAATATTCAAATTTACAAAATCATGTCACAATCCCTTTAACTGCCATTTAACATATCAATGACACATGCCTAACGATATGTTATGTATCACTGGACACTTTTAAATAAATATACTGAAGTTCTTAAGCTTTTCTAGTAGATATCTCCATATACTCGGTACTCGCGTATCGTGTAGACTACACCACTGAGTTATTGGCTATATGTTCCATAATTACTTTCCAAAAGTTTCTAATCAATCTGTCCAGTGATTCATGAGGTATTTTGCTAACAAAGTTGACTCTAACAAAAAAGGACAAAGTATGTGCAAGAATTTTATTGCAATCAGTAAATGCATGGATTTTGTGTCGAGTATAAATATCAGCCACCACCACAGAAAGTTTTAGCTCTGTATCTTTAAAACTGACAATGTTATTGATGTTTTTGTGTTCCGCTGAAGTTGTTTAGCTGTGGCAGCCATCTTGAATCAGCTTGACTCAAAGCATTAATTAGTTGTACAGTAGATGTATATTTGCTGATTAGAGTGCTTCTATTAAATCTATCCATAGGTTTTGAAGATATTTTGCTAACCGACAAACAAACAGACAGACACAAATATTATCATTGTCCCATTTTGGTGGTGGGCAATCAGCAAACGTAAAATTAAATTTGTTCTTAGCCCTGTTTGATGTGGAGCTTCTATCACATCCCAAACAACCCAGATCTCTTGAATACAATAATTTCCAGCTTCAGAAACTCATCCCCATACGAGCAGATTGACACGCTGTCCAGACAAAATGTGGAAGGAACACAATGGGGAATGAAGTCACACAAACAGAGACAGCTCATTAATTTCCGCTCCTCGCGTTCTGAGCACGGCGACCTGAGTTTTTCCACGCCGCGCGGGGAAAATTTACCACTTTGACAGATTAACCAAGCAAACTCCGCCTAATTTGTATCACCTCCGATTTGTTTTTGTTTTGGTGTCATCTTTATTTTTTTATAGTAAATTACAGAGGGCCCCAAGTAATCTAGGGCTGGGTGGGGAGGGTCCACAGAATGATAATGAGCTTTGAACAAAGCTTTCTTCTCAGGGAATACGAGCCGAATGTTTATGATTATTGGAATGACTCCTCTCAGTCAATGTTTCTCATCTGCTTCTCTCTCTCGCCTTTCTCTCCCTTTTATTCTGATGAGCCTTCTGATCATCATAAATCTTGAAGCAATAGTGTCCCCCCCACCCCCCAAGCAAAGCTACTGATCTTATAATAGACTATACTTTTTATACAGCCCGATTTTTAGGGTAAGAGAAAATGCTTCAATGAGGAAAGTCATAAAGTCTACTTTTTTCAGGGTAAACATCAATTTCCTCCAAGAACAAGTATGGATAACTTTCCTGATTAAAGGAATGAAGCTTTACTGTCTTGATGGGATTTGTTGGATAAACTTAAACAGCCCTCAAGCAGCTTTTTTATAGCTACTGTAAACTGTGAGCTTGGTTGCACAGAGACAGCTGTAGGTACAGTAGGGCCATTAAACCAGGAGAAAAATATTGAGTGGAAGAGACTAATCGAATGATCCCCAAAAACTTGTCAAGGTTACACGGACAGATGCAATGCTAAATTCAATTTCACACTGTCGCAGCTTGAAGGGAGATAAAGTAGGTTCACATCAAATGCAGCTACAGTCATCTGACTTCAACCAAACAAGGCAGACCTCACTTTTCTCTGTGATTTATCTTTTCTGTTTCAATAGAAATTTTTCTTCATTGGCCTCTAAAGTGTTAGATGTGATTTGTGTGTATGATTTAAAGAAATGGGAATAAAACTGCATGTGTATTAAAACAAAGGGTTGCACTGTGTGTCTTTAGTTGAATCCTATTTCACCCATTTCCCTTATTTTTTACTCCTTGACTTTGTGCCTTCACATCGAGAGAAAGGGTGTCCAATTCCCTTGTATTTGTCACAAGAATGGAATATCCAGAGCAAAAGGACTGATGATGAACAACTCAGACACACTAGTATAATTCAGTGCTTTTATTTACAGTGGGTAATAGTTCAAGGAGTATCAGGAACCCCAGAGAGCAAGGAGAGGTGTCAGGTCCAATGTTCTGCAAAAAGAAATTGGTCAGAACATTCAGGGTCCTTACTAGTAGATGCATGGTAGTTTGGTTCCAGTATCCTGTACAATCATGAGAAGGTCCAATAGACTCAGAAGGGTGTGCGATTGAAGGGCAAAGTGCTAAAAAGCTTACAGGTAGGTTTCCAGACATTCACGAGGAGGTCCAGTAATCAGGAAGGACTCAGGAGGTACACATAGACTGGGTAATGCTCCAGCATACAAGGGAGTCATCAGGTACCTTATATATGCCTGGAGTCTCATTAGGAAACAACTTGCTTTCAGGTGTAGTATAGTATGGCACCCTCTAGTGAGCAAAGAACAGACGTGGAAACAGGAACTCCCACAGTACCTACCTCTCAACAGTTGCCTCCAGGCAAACTGAGGCGCTTCTCAAGCTGGGTTCCCACCAAACGCGGCTTGAGCAGCAAAAATGCTCCCGACGAGCGGTGTTGGCTGCTTGTCAACAGATGTCTGTTCACACTGAACGCATCTGAAGACGCACAGTGGGAGGAGCGTCTTGGTCCTTTTCCGGTCGGGTTTTTTTTTTTTTTGGTACACCGGGCAGATAAAAACAGCTGTTCGTGAGCCTCGTTACTACTTGAGTGGGTTTTCTACGAGCCGAACTGCAGCTCCGAAAGTCTTTGTTGAGATTAAAACCTTTTTTATGTTTGGGGTGATCGTACGCTTGAGCGGACAGCGGCAACTGTAAAAATGCCAAGTTTCTTACCGGAGGCTGGTTTCTTAATGGAGGCTCATTGGGCTAAGTTTAAAAAGTCCAAAAAAAGTCCTCGTCGTTGTTGCGTCATCACATAGCAGAGTCTATCCCAATTGGTTACTGCTACGCGGCGAGCAGCCAAACTAGGTCAAAGTTCAATTTAGTTGAACTCAGGCAACGGCTGCTCTAGACGTGCCGCAGGGACGGAAAAAGAACTGCCGCCCCTGCCGCGCTGCTCAAACTGCTCCAAACGCGCCGCGTCACGCTGCGCTGCTCCTAGACGCACGGCCACCGTAGGCTTGCATGTAAACTGGCTGCTTCGGCTGCTCAAAACGCGTTTGGTATGTAGCCGGCATCAGGGTGGTCTCTAAAAAAGAGGTAATGAGGCTTAGGTCTAAGATGTTCTCTAGAACTCTGTGTTGGTATATGTTTTGTTTGTAAAACAATAGATTTTAAAGTCTTGTTATTCAAATATAAGGAACCAACCAAATAGGCTATATGTCACGGACTTCCGTTCTAGCACTCCCGCATTCATGAGCCCGACCGCGCACTTCCGGTTAGCGGGAATGACACGAACATAAATGAGTAAATACAATTAATAAAACATCTACATACACAACAACAATAACTCTATACACATATAAATCCATATAACTCTATAGCGACGTTTCCCCTACGGATAGCCGCGATAAATTGTCGCCCTAATCCCCCCTCGGTGGGGGAACGGAACAGCTGTACCAACCGGTGGGCGGACACAACGGAACTCACTTGTAGTGCCAGTAGCTCGCAGCCACTTTCCGTATTGAGTCTTTTTCATGGTTTGCTACTAGGAGCTAACGCTAACAACAACTGCAGTGGATAGGAACCGGAAGTGAAGGATATGGCCGATATTTTAACGTAAGTACGTCACAACTACCCGTGGCATATAGCCTATTGTCTTCCACCTAAATAACTCTGACTTACATGTTAGATATGAACATCTATAGCCTTCAGGTTGGCCAGGACAGGTTTACTCAGTATTCCCAGGACAAGAAATAAACAAGGATAGGCAGCATTTAGTTTCTATAACCCTAAACTATGGTACCAACTTTCAGAAAACCTGAGATGTACAGAAGCAATTGGTTCCCTTAAATCACATCTTAAAGGTGCTATGTGTAACTTTCTGTAGAGCACAGAACTTAGAAAAATTTTCAACAGGCAAAGCATTCTGATCCCTCCCCCTCAGAGCCAGATATGGCTCTGCCCCCCTTGCTCTGCTGAAATTCAAATTCAAGCTCTGTTTTTATTGGCTGATTCAAATTCAAGCTCTGTTTTTATTGGCTGGTTACAAACTCTGTTTTTATTGGCTGGTTAACGACGGGTCACTGTGTTTTTAGTGTTTTTATAAATGCTGATAGAGAAGCAAGGGGACTATAGTTTTTTTCATAGATTACTTTGTCTAACACCAGTCTGTCAGTAGATAGTGACAGAGTGAAGAAATATGTTACAAACATATTGTTAGAAAAGTTACAGACTGCACTACAAAGTTACATAGTGCAGCTTTAACACATTGCTCTTTACTGCAGCTTTTCCTTAAATGTAGTTACTTTGAATTGTACTATGTACAAACAGTGCGATAAAAGTAAATTTGCCTTGCTTTACAAAAGTTAATCAATTGTAGTTGCACATCTAGTAATTACTTTCTGAGTTTTTCATCAAAATATACCCAATGAGAGGTAAGAGTAATAACCATTCATGGCAGCAGTCAATGATTGTTAACATAGGCTGTGTAGCATGAAGATTTACTCTCCTGATCATGACCTCTGACCTGAGGTCACCGTTTATAACTACTCTGAACTGGTGTCCTTTAAATTTACGTTTTACGTGAATAATGTATGATGTTTTTACACATGCATTGTCCTGGACACAGTTTGATAAAAGCATTTCTTAAGATTTTGATGAATTAAAATAAAAACATATTCAAGGATGAAGTTTGTTTGAATTGATTATGACTACTGATTATGTTTAAAACAAGAAGGATGCTCTTTTCCATTGCCATCATGAAATCATCTGAAATGTTACATGTTTATATTTTCTCTCTTTGTTTTTAAAAAAGAACTCAAGTTTAATGCACCATAAGTCTGTGTAGAGTTCTGGGGAAGAAATTGTCTTGAAACATCAGATGGTAATCAATCAGGATCAGAATCAGTATACTTTATTAATCCCAGGGGAAACTTGACTTTGTTACAGTTCTCCTGTTGGAGAGTCATCAGAAAACTTCTGGAGATGGCAGGACTCTGTCTGGTAGCTGAACTCTGTGGTGTAGAGGGTGAAAAGGAAGGGTGTGAGGACTGTTCCCTGTGGGACCCCAGTATTGCTGCTCATCCTGTCTGACACACAGTTCTGCACGCGCACATACTGTGGTCTGCCAGTCAGGTAGTTCACAATCCAGGACACAAGGGGTCATCCACCTGCATCGCTGTGTGTTTCTCACCCAGTAAAGTCAGCCTGATGGTGTTGAAAGCACTAAATAATTAAAAAAACTTGACCCTCACAGTGCTTGCCAGCTTGTCCAGGTGACATAGACTTGATTCTTCAGGTAGATGATGGTTTCCTCAACTCCCAGCCGGGGCTGTTAGGCAAACTGAAGGGGATCCAAGTGATCCAAGACCATGGGTCTGAGTTGCTCCAGGAATCTATCCAGGTTATTCATGATGTGGGATGTCAGCATCACCGGTCTGTAGTCCTTGGTGCTACTAGGACAGAGCATCTTTGACACAGGAATGAAGAAGGGTGTCTTTCATACCACAGGCAACCTCTGAAGACTCAAGGTTAAGACCCAATGTAGCACTCCACAGAGTTGGGGAGCACAGGCTTGGAGAACCCTGGGGCTTATATGGTCAGAACCTGCCACTTTGCCTAATTTGAGTTTCCTTCGCTGTCTTTCAAACTGGTAAGGTTTGAAATACACTGTGGAGAATGCATGATGGGGACCCTCAGTTCCTCCTGAACAAGCTGTCTGAAACCAGTGATGGTCTTCATACCACTCCAGACTTCCCTTATGTTCTGCTGCAGTTTCCACTCCAGGTTCTTCTTGTACTGTAGTTGTCTTTTGCTTCCTTGATCTAGACTTTTTTTTTGTTCCCTCTGAAAGGTTCTCCGCTCCTCTCTGTTGCCACTGCTGAAGGCTCTCTTATTATTCAATATGGCTTTTGATGTCTTTTGTCACTCAAGTCCTATTGTTTGGATAACCGCAGACAGTCCTTGTTGGTACAGCAGAGTCCACATAGAAGCTGATATAATCCATGAAGCACTCTGTAAACCCATCAATGTCTTGTCCATGTGGCTCACAAAGTGCATTCCGACCTCAAAACAGGCCTGCAGTCATGCTTGGGCCTCCTTAGACCATCTCATCACTGTCTTCATGACCACAGGCCGCCTCTTCACTGGAGGCACACAGAAGGGGAACAAATGCTTAAGTTGTGAGCCAACTTCCCCTGAGAGGGGAGAGGGAAAAAGGTGTATGCATCCTTAACGTTAGCATACAGTAGGTTCAGGCCAGAGTTCTCTCCCCTCTGGTTTTGCAGGTGACATATTGCGTCGATTATGGAAGCATTTTTTCCATGAAAATGAGGTAGAAGTCCTGAGATGATGATGAGGTCACTCGGGTGTTCCGTTTGCAGTTGCGCTACAGCTGTATGGATGACATAACATGCCAATGTCGGGTGGACAGATGAAGGAATATACACAGCCACTATGCATGTGAGATCTCCCTAGGGCATGTGTGTCAATCTCAAGGCCCGGGGGCCAAATGTGGCCCTTGTTGACATCTTATCTGGCCCCCAAGATGATATGTGAAATGTAAAATACTTCTCTCGAATTTTTTCAGTAATCTTTGATTATGATGTCGAAAGCACAACAGAGAACATCAAATGAGACCAATCAAACTCTTGTTGAGAAACCTGTGACCAAGAAAAGATGTTAGGTATATGATTTGAGTTATTGTATTTTCTGAAATTGGCCCTTAGTTTGAAAATGTTTTTAATTCTAGACCCTTTTGTAAGTGAGTTTGACACCCCTGCCCTAGGCAAATAATGTGGACGGAGTCCCACAGCCAACATTTCAATGCCCAGGTGATACATATGGTTCATGATTGTAATATGACTGGGATTGCACCATCTGTTGTTTACAAAAACAGCTAAATAAAACCAAAAATACAACTGTAACATTGAAAACCATCAATGTAAATCTAAATGGGATATACAACCTTCATTTTTAGAGAAATTGCCATTTACTGTGAATTTGTTTAATTTACAGGTTGCAGTTGAATGCATCACAAATCTTCACATGGTCAAAAATACCTACAGGGGATTCCCAAAGGGTTAGAGCCTATGTTTTTGATCCCACTCACTCTACATGAACATTGGGCCTCATGCACGAACCGGTCGTACGCACAGATTTGTTCTTATACTGTTCGTACGAGTGATTTAGGATCATTTGTGGCATCCAACAATGTTTTCGTATCCTAAGATTTTTTTCAGATACGAACAAAATTTACGTGTGGTCTGGACCTGTCGTATATTTTACGAGCAGTCGGTCCGCCGTTATCCAGATGGATTTCCATCACTAATCACTTATATTTCG
>JBBPBX010001870.1:55856-96784 GCA_038048925.1 Garcialebias charrua | reverse complement strand
TATTTATATATTTGGCATGAAACAAAACAACCCGAGCGGAAAAGGAGCCAGACCCCCCTCCTCTGCCTCCTCCCAATGCGCGTCATCAGACGCGTCTTCAGTGGCTTTCAGTGTGAAAGTGACAAGCGGCCAAAAGGGTCCATCAGGAGCGTTTTGACGCGTTTGGTCGGTACCCGGCTTATGCCTCCTACCCACTGCACAACTCGAAACGCGCCTGCCGTCCCCTTTTTGCCGCTGGTCACGGTCCCACTGAACCACTGAACACCGTCTGATGACGTACACTAGGGGGTAGCAGAGGGAGGGGTCTCTGGCTTGTTTTCCGGGTTCAGTTGTTGTTTTAACTGCACCTCCGACGGTCTTCGATGAGATTAAAACTTTTTTTTATGTTTGGGGTGATCTACACTGGAGAGGACAGCAGCCTGTCAGCAGCAACTGTAAAAATGCCACGTTTCTTACCGGAGTTTGGGTCCAATTCCTGGAGGCTCGATCCGGTGAGTTTAAAAAGTCCGAAAAAAGTCCCGTTGTGGTTGTGTAATCAGATAGCGAGGCTCTCCCGACTGTTTGCCGGATGCGTCGAGCCGCCAGAGATCAACATTTGGGACGTCGGCGGCTCGACGGCGACGCGCGCGTGCGTGTGCAGGCTGCCGTCGCGCCGCTTCGATCACTCGAATCTCGCCGCTTCCTTGTTCGCCGTGACTCCACGCGTCTCCTCCATAGACTTTGAATGTAAACCGGCCGCTTCGGCCGCTCGACAAAGGGGGCAGTGGGTACGAGGCATTAGATCCTCTGACCAGATGCTTTTAGCAGTCCCAAAAACCTCTTATAAATCCAGAGGAGACAGAGCCTTTTCAGGTCTGGCTCCTAAATTGTGGAACGAGCTGCCACTGAAGGTCAGGTAGGCCCCATCAATATCTGTTTTTAAAACTCGTTTAAAAACACATCTTTTTTCATTGGCTTTTAACCCAGAGTGAGTTTGCATCTCTGTTTTAATGTTGTATTCTTTTACTTGTGATGTTCTGATTATTTATATGATTGTTTTTGTTGTTTTGTGGTTGTTTTTGTCTTTGTACAGCACTTCGGATGGCTGATATGTTGTATTTTAAGTGCTTTAGAAATAAATTGGTATGGTATGGTATAATGAAGGGAAAAAAGAGTTAATAACCTACTGGAATGCTGGTGAAGCCGTTTCCTCCGTCCCTCCTCACTATTCTCCATTTGTTTACGTCGTAAAACTGCCATCCATAAAACAGCTACTTTTCCACAGCTGCTGCCTGTCCAACTTGGTCCATCAAGTTTTGTTTTGTTTTTTGAATGTCCAGAGGACTAGACTTAGATTTTTTAGAGTACTGGGCAGTATTTCTCCGCTGCTACGTTTAGAACGTAAAACCGGAAACCGCGTAACTCGGCTTTTCAAAATAAAAATTTCAAAATATATATACAGATTTTTTAATGGGAGATGCGTGTCGTACCCACGAAACGTCGTAACTCGAGGCCGTTGTAAGTTGAGGACTACCTGTACTTCCAAGGTCCGACATGGCCAGATTAGGGTGCATTCTACTGAGCCGTGCTTACGAGCCTCTTCAAGTCAAGTCAAGTCAAATTTATTTATATAGCACAGTTAGAACAGATAAACTGTTATCAAGGTGCTTCACATACACATACAACATTCATTCAACCTTTATTTATACAGGCTAGCCTCGTTGAGTCACGGGGACTCATTTACAAGAGGGACCTGTCTCACTCACACCAAACAACCATCCACTCTCACACTCACACCTAGGGTCAATTTAGAGTCACCAATCAGCCTAACAAGCATGTTTTTTGGTCTGTGGGAGGAAACCGGAGTACCCGGAGGAAACCCACGCAACATAAAGGTTGTTTTCATGCTGACGAGTCCAAAAGCCGCAGGTGGCCTGCGATTCAAATCACTCCATCTTACGGTTTAGCTCGTAAATCTGCTGATTTTGAGTCTTCAAAGCACTGACCAGCCTTCACATAGACAGCAGCCTGTCGAGGTCCAAATTAGCTGCGACCGTCTTCTCTGTATTGATCAACCAGGATCCAGACTATTCCAAACACAGGAAACCTGTTATCATAACTCCAATTAAATGCAATTCCGACGTCCTCGTTCGACAGCAGAGGTAGACACATCACCCCCAGAGATATATCCAGCTGCATCATGTGTGTCGTCCAAGCAGATGAGCGTTTTCCAGGACCCTGTCGCTTTGTAGAAAAGATTTTGTCATTTGCGTCGAAAGTCCAGTTGGTCAGATCCAAAACAGAGTTTTCATTTCAGAAGATGTGTAAAAATAGGAGATGCTCCGATACACAGACACAGAGAAAAAAATAGCAGGAGGAGAACAGGGAGAGGGAAGAAATGCGTGTGCTTCATTACAGAGCTAGTGAGGGAAAATTAATATGAAGCTGCCTTTGTAATTAAAGTTTTTATTTTATGCTAAAGAAAAAAATCATTGATCTGTTTTTTGTTTTTTCAATAACACAACAAAAGCCCTTGTTTTGTTGTGTTATTGTGTTTTCTGATGTTTGTGGCCCTTTTCTCCACCACCAAGCATCTTTCCCACTTCCCAAACCTCGTGTTGTTCTAATTTCGGTGAATATCTCAATAAGCTCATTTGTCACAAAGAATGTGGGCGCAAAAGCCAAAACTCATCTGTATGTGTGCAAATTTGCTTTATTTTTTTTTCTTCTACTTTCAAAAATGAAAATAGGCCAAAAAAGATCAGCAGAGCTCTCGTCTGCACCGCTGGATGCCACAAGCCTGCTCATCATGAGAAATAAAACAGCAGATCCTGAGTGATCCATTTATTTATTTATTTTAGCATTACATTCACTAAAACATTAAATTTTACTGGATAAAACAGGCCTCCATTCTTCTTGAAATTTATTTGAGCACAGAATGAGCTAAATTTGTATTTTAAGCACGCTGAGAGAATTTCTGACTTAAATTTTAATATGTAAATAAACTAAATGAGTTCAGTTAATTTGTGTTACCGGTACTTGTCTTGAGAGAAACAAACTGAATCCCATTTATAAAACATGGAGCTCAGGATCTTCCATTTCTCTACTGAGAATAAACAGTAAATTATATAAAAAAGTATAATGAAACATGTTTGAATATCCTTAACAACAGCGTTTGCGTGCAGATGGATTTTATTCTTTTAAAATTTAAGACAACACGTCGCAGTAAATATCTTTTTAAGACAAAACACACAGATGGGGTCACACTTCAGCCTTTATTTGAACTTCCTGTGTACACATTATGTTCTCGGTTCAGGATGTGTGTATGACTCCTCTGTGTTTGCATGTCAGGAGATTTATGTGTAAAGTTGTTTTCCTTCTGAGAAGAGATAATACACTCTTATACATCGAACAAACTACAATAAAACAAACATGATGGAAAAACAACGATGTCGGGACCCCACAGAGGACTTTTAGCACCACTGATCAAGAGAAACTCTGTGTCAGTCTTAAAAAAGTAAAGTGAGTCATTGCAAAGTTAAGGCCTCATAAAATCAACCCCGCCCCCCACCCCCAAATAAAGAAGAAGGAAAAAAAAGAAGAAAAAAAACTAAATATAACCCACAATGCACTTGGTATTTATAAAATTCTTCTTTGGGATGCTTATGGTCTTTAAAATGTTAACAAAAGATTCAGAAGGACACAAACGGTGCTGTGTGTGTGTTTGTGCGTGTGTTTTTGTGCATGATGTGCGTGTGTGTGTGTAAAGGTGTTGGTCCAGCCTGGTTATTTGACTTTTGTAACAGCATCTCGTTTGCACCAACAGGAGATGCAGCCTGGCAGTGCGTTAAATCCTGGAATGGTAAAGACACACAGCGTGCCGCCTCTGTGTGTGTGTGTTTGTGTACACTAAAAGTTCTGATCCGTCTGTCACTCCGTGACTAACTCAGGGGCGTCGAGCAGGTCCTCACTAGCAAATCCAGCGCATGAAGCGCTCAAAGAACGCAGGTTTGCTGAGCATGCTGAAGTCGTTGCCTCTAAAGATGGCCGACCTATCGCCCAGTGACACCTTGTGCAGCACCTCCTCGTCGGTGTCGCCTCCCAAGGCGATCAGAGTGGGAACGCCCTCTGCCCTCTTCATGGCACTCACGCCCTCATCGAGCTGTTCGCTGGACGTGATGCCGTCGGTGATGAAGACAAAAGACACCTCAGCGTTTCGTCGGGACAGTCGTTGGTTCTACAAACAACATTAAAAGGACAAGTTAGCACTTACCAAATATCAGGATGTCCATCAGGAAAGAATAACTTTAACACAAAGACTAACAGCATCATTAGTAACAAGCGGTGCGCTGATGTCCCCCATGGATGAGGGATTGGGACAGTGAATGTTGGTAGTTTATGAGATGAGTGTTTTTCTGGACTGGGATTGAACAGAGAATGTAAATTAACCCAAATGTTTTTGGTGCATGGTGTTCAAGTGTGGAGGAGAACAGAGGGAGCTTGGTTTTCTTGTCCAAGGTAGCAGAGTGACGGATCCTGGAGCCATTTTATCCAACACCAGGTGCAATAGTGGACCCAGGGGGTGGCCAGTGGTGGCCTTGGCCCCCACATATTAACGCCTCGACTTATGACGTTTCGGGGTTACATCACGCATCTCATAAAAAAAAAAATCTTATTTTATGTGTTTAAATGTTCTTGATTTTATGTGTACAGCACTTTGTTGCAGCTGTGGTTGTTTTAAATGGCTTTATAAATAAAGTATTATTATTATTATTACAGTATTTTGAAGCGATTTACGCAGTTTCTGGCAGTTTCCGTTTAGTTTCGGATGCTACAAAACTTGTTGGAGCAAGCTGGACAGACAGCCGGCTTTGGTCGAACCGTGTGCCCAATCAGAGGTTGCTGCACTCAGATACATGAGATGGAAACGCTCGGTGAACTCTGTGAACGTCTCAGGCGGAGGAACGGCTTCGCAGCCTTGGATGTTGGTGGGACACCGAGCTAACATGCTAACACGCGGAGGAACGGCTTTGCGGCCTCAGATGTTGGTGGGACACCGAGCTAACATGCTAACACGCGGAGGAACGGCTTCGCAGCCTCGGATGTTGGTGGGACACCGAGCTAACATGCTAACACGCGGAGGAACGGCTTCGCAGCCTCAGATGTTGGTGGGACACCGAGCTAACATGCTATCACGCGGAGGGCTTCGCAGCCTCAGATGTTGGTGGGACACCGAGCTAACATGCTAACAGGCGGAGGAACGGCTTCACCAGCATACCAGTAGGCCATTAACTCTTTTTTCCCTTCATTATGGCTCCTAAATATATGTGGTTTTTGATAATTATGTAGGGTAGTGTTTTACGATAGGCTAAGTGCTTAGTAAAATAAAGTACTGTACGTATGAGGTGCCGTTTGGACGTATTTTCTGACTTACGTGGATTTTCGAGTTACGAATGGGCATAGGAACGGAACTCGTTCGTAAGTCGGGGACCACCTGTATGCATTTAAAGCAATATAAAAACTACAAAGTACATCTTCCTCAAATGATTGGGGTACTCAGCACGATGGTGTAGGGATTGTGGTTTGTGTCTTGGTCTCTAGCCCCATCTTGTGTTGTGTTTATGTTCTGTGTTCTTCTAATGCTTAGTTTCTGTCTTTGATAGTGTTTAGTGTTCTCCTAGTGTATGCCTCCATCTGGTGTTGTGTATCTGTTCCTGCACTCCCTGGTTTCCTACTTTATCATTTCCCCTAATGTGTTTCAGCTGTGTATCCTCACAGGTGTTTTGTCTCGTTAATCACTGTATATAAGTCTGTGTCTCTGTGTTAGTCCTTTGTCCTGGCATTGTAAGCTGTCCTCTGGTGATGTCCTGTATACTGTGCACCCCTGGATCATTTTAGTGAGTTGTTGCTACCCTGTCAGCCTTTTCTGTTATTTATTCTAAATAAATCCTTCATTTAATATTATCTCCTGAGTCCTGCACTGCCTGCCCCATGGGGTTTATCTACACCAGAGCCCACCGTATATGACAGATGGCTCGGTGGTTAGCACTGTTGCCTCACAGCAAGAAGGTCCTGGGTTCAATCTCCGATTGGGGGTCTTTCTGTGTGGAGTTTGCATGTTCTTCTTGTGCTTGCGTGGGTTTTCTCTGGTGTGTGTGTGTGTAATGTATAAATAAAATGTGGTGGTGGCCATCTTGGATTTTTACATAGCAACCCAATCTTTGACAGTGACCCTAGATGCAGCCTCACAACAAAATGGAAGTTGACATGTTGCTTATTTGTCAAATTATCCAGTTCACAAGACAAGTGAACACATATGGTGGCAGCCATCTTGAATTTTGACGTGGCAACCCAATTGTTGAAGGAAACCTTTCTTGATGCATCAACACACCAAAATTAAAGTCTGTACTTCCTTTATTTTACAAGTTATCATGCGCACAACGTGTACGGACAGATGGAGAGTATTTCCAATTCCCCTCTTTGCTCTGTGAGATGGGACAATAGGTGTGATGCTAAAGGAGAAGGTGTGTTCATTTATAAAAATGTATTTGCATGATCTGTTGTGATGCTGTTTTAGGTTTGAGTTGTTTCAGGAAAAGCGATTTGCTCCTGGTCTAACTCGCCTGTCCAGTCCAAAACATATCTCTGTTTCTATCTACAGCGAGTAAGATATTTACTGCTCACAACCTCTCCATAAATAAGACTTCCACATGTTCCATGTTTCCCCCTTGAGTAAACTAAAACTGAACAATCTGTCTTGGCTCGTTGTGAAGGTGTTTGATGGAGAAGGTTTATGTTTACAAGATGCTGTGCCAGATCCACTGCTGACAGAAGCTGACAACTTTAAACTCACTGAAACAGACGTTAACACGAGCACAGTACCTCTTTGATCACCAGATTGTTGACAGCGTAGATGATGGCACTGCCCAAAGCAGAAGAAGAGTCCATGTAGGACACGCCTGCCAGCGAGTCTGAGATCACCGTGAGGTTGTGCGTGAGCGGGAACTCCACCTTTTGTTCTGCGGGGCTGCCGTACTGCAGCAGAGCCACGCGGGCGTTCCTCTCGTCCGCGGGGCCGTTGGCCAGGACGAGGTTGCGAGCCACGTTCTCAACGAACTCTTTGGCCCTGCGGTGGTTCTCCAGGCCCATTCTCTCTGAGCCGTCCAACATGAAGATCAGATCGACAGGCCTCTGGACACAACTGGCCACAGCAGGCTCTAAAACAGACACAAGCACAGTGTTCAGTGAGCAACAGCTGGAGGGCAGATGTTGGAGCGTTAAAGACAGGAAAAGAATGGAGAGCATGACAAATAACTCAACATGCTATAGCGGTCAAGCTGTTTTAATTTACACTCAAGGTTTCCAGATCAGCATGGGCCTCGTCAACACATGAATATTTATTCTTTACAAAACATAAACTTTAACACGTTCCATTTCATACAAAACAAACTGGATCACATCATGAAGTTGCAGTCACAGAGTTGATGAAGTACAGTTGGTTAAACTGTGGTCTTTTCTCTGTAGTCATCATACTTTACGAGCCAAGCCACATGCTGAACAAATTAAACATGCACCAGCCAAGAAAAAAAAAAAACCATATATATCTTTCATCTTCTGCAAACATGAACATAAACAAACTTATGGAAAGAATGCATGTTGTCATATAACCAGTTGTTTTCCACGTTTGATAGCTTTTAATCAACATAAACTGTGCATAAAGAGGAAAATAAAGGTCGTTACCATAGATATGTGCAAACATCCCCCCCCCACCAAAAAAACCCCCAAAACTGAGTGATTGAACAAGCTTGTGATTCACATAGGAAATGGGGCTTCATCACAGAGGAACATGAATGGCTCTACAGTAACGCTGCCTGCAACAAATGACTGACGGCCATTTTCCATCTGAGCAGAAGCCGGCCCTCCAGTAGGATGGAAGAAATGATGTTTGTTACGGACACGTCTCCCTGGGTTACACCGCTGTGTGTTCACAGACGTTCAGTATGCACAGAGAGCAGGCCATATTTAGACTTTTAGTCCGTCACATTGGATTTTAAACTCAAGGCTGCTTCCAAGGTTTAGTGAGATCAAGCTTTGAGTTGTGCGTTTGCTTCGCATGGTAAATGGAGCTTACTTATATAGCGCTTTCCAGCCCCCTATGAGGGGCCCCAAAGCGCTTCACAGTACCAGCCATCCACCCATTCATACACCCATTCATACACACATTCATACGGTAGCGGTAGTCTGCCATGCAAGGCGCCAGCCAGTCCTACCGGGAGCAACTCAGGGTTAAGTGTCTTGCCCAGGGACACAACGAGGTATGCCGTGACCGGGGATCGAACCCGAGACCTTCCGGTCCTGAGCCGGCTGCCCTGCCTCTACACCATCTCGGCATGAGCCTACGTGTGTATTGCACCTTCAGATAATATAAATTAAAACTGCAGACATGTTTAATTTCCAGCAGCAAGCTTATTAGTCATAGTTGCGAGGTAGCGTGGTTAGCGTGTTAGCACTAGCACAGCCCAAGAGCTTTCTCCGGGTCTCCCAGAATGTCTCCGTAGACGTATTTGAAGGAATCGATGAACAGCTTGGTCCACTGATCCCTGTCCGCTCCATCTGTGAGTTTGGCTCTCTGGGCGGTGTACGCCATGGTTGCTATGCCAACCCCGTACTGCTGTTCACTCAGGCCGCTCAGTAGGCTGGTCACACCCTCCAAAGAGGCGGGAACCAATGAGGGGCTGCCTTCTTCAGCCAGTGGCTTCCATGGGGGTGGGGCTTCCCCTTTAGAGTTGCCCCCTCCTGCAACAAGTGGGCGGAACAACACTGTGGGCGGAGTCCCACTAATGCATCAACACAGCCAATCATGATGTCGGAGAAATACTGATTTGTTCTGCCGTTTGTTTTTAAATAACTCACAACCTCGTGATCTAATCACACAAACAACCACAGATAACAGTTGAAAAAACAAACAGGGTAAACCGCAATTTTTATAAAAATGTTAACGTAACTTAAAACTGCCAGTACGCTTCAAAGGAACTACTCTGAGGCAAAATGTTGCAGAGCAAAGCCAGAACCCAGGACAATGTTCAACTGGTTAATGTAGAGGGGTGGGATTTAAAATATGAACTGCTGGTCCCTTTCTGCCTTCAACTTCCAGGTTCCCATAGGATGTCTACGAATTATTACCAGTCTATGGATTACACACAGAAAATATTAATGTGTAGCCCTTTATCCTGTTAAATGTTTTTAATAGGTATTCACAATATTATTGGCATGGTATCATATCGACCGATATTAGCAATAAAGTTAAATATCGGACATCGGCCATTCCATCAAAATAACTCACCGATATGAAAGGCACTTTTTAAAAACATGCGTTATATATTTATATACTGTTACATAATTTTCAGCCCCCTTTTTGGCATCTACATTTGGTAGCAGGCCAAACAGACAAAGACCATGCAGAATAATGTAGTGTTTTAATTCCATAGAAGAGTCTCTGTAAGTAGGTCTAGGGGGAAAATATTGGTATTGATATCGGTTATCGGCCAAATAAGTTTTAACATATCGGCATATTGGATATTGGCCAAAAGTCCAATATCGTGCATCCGTAGTTTTTAATCAGATAAGAAATGGTATAAAATTTATTGTCCTAGAACTTAATTTAATATTTGACCCTACTTAAGGCTGTGTATGGGCACAGTGACCCATGTGACCCGAAAAGGAAAAAAGCGGGTAAAGATGATGGATGGATGGATGGATGGATGGATGGATGGATGAATGGATGGATGGATGGACCCTGCTTAAATTTTACTGCAGCATTTAAGAAGCACTTCATTTGAAGCTTACTGATCTTTTACTGAGTCTATTAAAATAACATTCAACTTGAGAGGGGATCATTTGATTCTACTGTATTTTGAAGTCTTACCTGATTTACAGGGCAGGTCGGGGCATACAATGACAGGCTCTATAAAAGACAGAGAACGATGAACAATAAATAGATCTTATCTTTTCTTCTACTTGAAAACGTTGTTCATTCATTTTATTTCCATCGTGCAAGTTTACCAGGGCAGAGCACGTTTTCAATCCTGTCGATGAACTCTTCAGCCACAAGATCTGCAAATCGCCTCATTCCCATCACTCTGCCGTCCCTCTGACAGGCGATGCTCTGCAGACTCTCACTTTCCTCAAACTGCTCAAACATGTCTCCGATACCAATGGCACTCACGTCAACACTGGGATCACTGTTCACATGCAGCGCAAGAGAAAACACCAGCTCTGAGACGGGTTTTCTTTATCCCACATTGTTGCACAAACTCTCCGAACACATACTTGCACAGGTAGGTAAGGAGGGTGTCGTCATCTCTTGGGTCAAAACGTCCGTCGGTGATGACGACAACAGTGACGTTTGCTTTGGCCCGGCGGCTGTCCCTGATCAGGTTGTCGTAGGCGTACTTAAGGGCAGATGGAGTCCAAGTTCCCCCCGCAATCCACTCTAGTCTCTTCACAGCTTCCTGAGCAGAAAATATGCAAAGAAGGGAATTGAAAAAAAGTTGTACCAGAAAATATGAGCAAAACTTGGTGTTAAACAAAAGGAGGGTGCTTGTGGTATGTCTACAAAAAGACTCCTTGAATGCAGTTTTAATGTTGGTGAAAGAGGTAAACTATGTTAAGGAAAACTGCCACAGCTTGCACAGACTGTGAAAAAGTTTAATTTTATAGATGCAGCTTTAAGACTGAAAGAAGAGAGCAAACAGACTTTACTGCTGTTGTAGTTTTCCTCCTAAAATAAACAAGATAGTGTTGCTAGCCTGTTAGCAAATTTTTAGCAAAGTTGCCCATCGCGAGGGATTTGAAAAGTGAATGTTTGTAGTTGGGTGGCACAGTGGGTAGAGCTGCTGCCTCCCAACGAGAAGGTCACTGGTTCAAATCCCAGCCCGGGACCTTTCTGAGTGGAGTTTGCATGTTCTCTCCGTGCAAGTGTGGGTTTTCTCCAGGGGTCACCAACATGGTGCCCGCGGGCACCCGGGTGCCCCCAAGGACCATTTGAGGTGCCCTTGGACCTGTTCTAAAAATAGCACAACTCACTACTTAGCTGCATTTAAATTTTCTTTTTATTCAGTTGTTATTCTTTTTTTTTGTAGTTATATACTGTATATTTTAAAATATCTATCTTAAAAATATGTTTTTAAAAATATGTTTATTATACATTTTTTTCAATTTACGCTTTGTTGTTTCTGAAGAGGTTATCAAACTGGTGCACTTTGTAAAACTCTGTACCCACGAAGTAGCTCTCAGTTTCAAAAAGGTTGGTGACCCCTGTGTTAGACTGATGGTAACTCTAAATTGTCTCTAGGTGAGAGAGTGAATGGTTGTTTGTCTCGTTTGTCTCTATGTGTCCCTGTGATGGACTGGAGACCTGTCCAGGGTGTCCCCAGCCTCTCACACAGTGACTGCTGGATGTGGGCACCAGTGACTCCCGCGACCCGAAAAGGAAGAGGCAGGTAAAGATGATGGATGGATGTTTGATGTTTTTGAGGTATGTCCTCCTTTTTTGTTAGTTTGAGGCAGCATAGAGTGACAGATCCTGGAAAGCGGCAGAAGATATTTTATCCACCACCAGGTGAACAGAGGGTCAGGGGGTGGCCAATGGTGGCCTTTGCCCCCATAGATTAATTTTTGGCCAGCCCAATAATTTGAGGAAATTATACATTTAAGCGATGCAAAAACTAGAAAGCAGAATGGTCGGTTTGCATCTGGAGGTGGCCATCTTAGATTTTAACACGGCAATCCATTTTTTTTAAAAGGAACCGTCCCTATCCCGAGACGTAACCACACACTCAAATGGAAGTGGGTGCTTCATTTATTTTTCAAGTTATCACGCTCACAACATGCACGGACAGACAGATGAAGGGTATTTCCATCCATCCATCCATCCATCCATCTTCTTCCGCTTATCCGGGGTCGGGTCGCGGGGGTAGCAGCCTAAGTAGGGAGGCCCAGACTTCCCTCTCCCCAGCCACTTGGAGCAGTTCCTCCGGGGGAATCCCAAGGCGTTCCCAGGCCAGCCGAGAAACATAGTCCCTCCAGCGCGTCCTGGGTCTTCCTCTGGGTCTCCTCCCGGTGGGACGTGCCCGGAACACCTCACCAGGGAGGCGTCCAGGAGGCATCCTAACCAGATGCCCGAGCCACCTCAACTGGCTCCTCTCGATGTGGAGAAGCAGCGGCTCTACTCCGAGTCCCTCCCGGATGACTGAGCTTCTCACCCTATCTCTAAGGGAGAGTCCAGCCACCCTGCGGAGAAAACTCATTTCAGCCGCTTGTATCCGAGATCTTGTTCTTTCGGTCATAACCCAAAGCTCATGACCATAGATGAGGGTGGGAACGTAGATCGATCGGTAAATTGGGAGAGCTTTGAACACGTTCCGAGGGAGGCGGGGGACATGGAGTCCGAGTGGGCCGTGTTCCGCGCCTCTATTGTCGAGGCAGCTTATCGGAGCTGTGGCCGCAAGGTTGTTGGTGCCTGTCGAGGTGGCAACCCTCGAACCCGGTGGTGGACACCGGCAGTGAGGGATGCTGTCAGGCTGAAGAAGGAGTCCTATTGGGCCTTTTTGGCTTGTGGGACCCCGGAAGCAGCTGATAGGTACCGGCAGTCCAAGCGGCATGCGGCTCGGGTGGTTGCTGAGGCAAAAACTCGGGCGTGGGAGGAGTTCGGAGAGGCCATGGAGAATGACTTCCGTACGGCTTCGAGGCGATTCTGGTCCACCATCCGGCGTCTCAGGGGGGGAAAGAGGTACGAGACCAACACCATTTATGGTGGAGGTGGCGTGCTGCTGACCTCAACTCGGGATGTTGTGAGTCGGTGGGCGGAATACTTCGAAGACCTCCTCAATCCTACTGGCACGTCTTCCACTGAGGAAGCAGAGCCTGGGGACTTTGGGTCGGGTTCTCCGATCTCTGGTGCTGAGGTCGCCGAGGTGGTTAAAAAGCTCCGCGGTGGCAAGGCTCCGGGGGTGGATGAGATTCGCCCGGAGTTCCTTAGGGCTCTGGATGTTGTAGGGTTGTGTTGGCTTACGCGACTCTGCAATATCGCGTGGACATCGGGGGCAGTTCCCTTGGATTGGCAGACTGGGGTGGTGGTTCCCCTATTTAAAAAGGGGGACCGTAGGGTGTGTTCCAACTATAGGGGGATCACACTCTTAAGCCTCCCTGGTAAGGTCTATTCAGGGGTTCTGGAGAGGAGGGTCCGTCGGATAGTCGAACCTCGGATTCAGGAGGAGCAGTGTGGTTTTCGTCCTGGTCGTGGAACACTGGACCAGCTCTACACCCTCAGCAGGGTCCTGGAGGGTGCGTGGGAGTTTGCCCAACCAGTTTACATGTGTTTTGTGGACTTGGAGAAGGCATTCGACCGCGTCCCTCGGGGGGTTCTGTGGGGGGTACTCCGGGAGTATGGGGTACCAGGCCCTTTGATAAGGGCTGTTAGGTCCCTGTACGACCGGTGTCAGAGCTTGGTCCGCATTGCCGGCAGTAAGTCAGGCTCGTTTCCGGTGAGAGTTGGACTCCGCCAAGGTTGCCCTTTGTCACCGATTCTGTTCATAACTTTTATGGACAGAATTTCTAGGCGCAGCCAAGGTGTTGAGAGGATCCGTTTTGGTGACCTTAGAATCGCTTCTCTGTTTTTTGCAGATGATGTGGTCCTACTGGCTTCATCAGTTCGTGATTTACAACTTTCACTGGAGCGGTTTGCAGCCGAGTGTGATGCGGCCGGGATGAGGATCAGTTCCTCCAAATCCGAGGCCATGGTCTTGAGCCGGAAAAGGGTAGCATGCCCTCTCCGGGTCGGGGAGGAGGTCCTGCCCCAAGTGGAGGAGTTTAAGTATCTCGGGATCTTGTTCACGAATGAGGGAAAACTGGAGCGTGAGATCGATAGGCGGATAGGTGCAGCGTCCGCAGTGAAGCGGGCGCTGTACCGGTCTGTCGTGGTGAAGGGTATTTCCAAATGACACAAAGACCTAAGTTCACAGAAAAGCCTAAACTCTGTTGCATATTTCAGTGTCAGGCCTCAATGCAGAGCCCGTTCATGACAAACATAAATTGTTTCAACAGACTACAAATATGTACTTTACCTGCAAAGTCTTGATTTTTAAGCTTTTTAAAAAACTTGCACCATCACAGTTATATGTGCTTCCAATATAAGCAAAGGTTTAATTTGTTGGAGGACATTTCATCTATACTGTATTTTGCATTAAGTTATAATAATGTAATCTACATTTGTGGCTAAACAAATGTTCATGGGGAAAAAGCCCATAAATCCAAAGCTCTTGTTTGGTAAATTCTTTGTGTGGCCCTTTATCCTGCCCTTTAACATATGGTTGGAGACCAAAGAACTGTCTGTACCGTGCACTAAAAATAACTTCAGTGTTGTGCATGTCTGTGTTTCTGTGTCTGTGACCTTGAAAGCAGTCACTGAGTCAATCTGGGGGTCATTGAGCCGGATGGCCTGGAAGGTCCCGCTGTGGCTGTACTGCACCACGCCCACTCGAGTACCTGGGGAAACAAGCAGGTGTGTTTAGATGCTCCTCAAGCTGGCAGCCATCTTTGAAATGTAGCTTTGCACTTGGACGAACCCGTCTCTGACTTGGGGTCTCTGGCAAAAGATCCCAGCCTGTTGATGGTGTTGATGACGAAGTTCTTCTCGAGGGTGAAGTTGGTGAGGCCCACAGACTCGGAGCTGTCGATGACAAAGACGATGTCCAGGGCTCCACAGCGTTTCTCACAGTCTGGACATTAAAACACATAAGAAGTTTGATTTTGATATAAACAGTTTGTAAATGATGGTGCAGTGGGAGCGTGACTCACCGCAGCAGCCACACGTCTCCCTGATGTAGTTCATGACGTCGCACTCCTGCAGCCAAAGACAAAAACATGTGGTTTTGTTCATCACATCCTGTGTGTGCCTCAGAAAATGTCACATTTCTGTGTTTCCTGTGATTAAATCAAATGTCCTCACGGTGAGACCAGGATCTCCCTCTGGACCTGAATCTCCCTGCAGAGAAGGAGAATAAAGTCAGATTCTGCCACTCTGTGTTCTGTTCATCGCTGCAGACAAATAAAGCTTTTCTACGGTTTTTGTAGACGTACGTCACGACCAGGATCTCCTCTTGGTCCTCTTAGTCCAGGCTCTCCCAGGGGCCCTGGTTCCCCCTGTTCAAAGTAAAATAAACAACTCATTTGATACCTTAAGACTGGCGATAAGTCCAGCTTCACACCAGAAATGACTTACAGACTCTCCTGGAGTTCCTTTCTTTCCAGGACCTCCCTTTTGGCCACAGTCTCCTCTGCTTCCACGAGCTCCTCCACTGCCTTTTTCTCCTTTATCACCCTGAAGACGAGCGAGGAAGACCTGTCAGCTAAACGTATCACGAGCTAGACAATAAAATCAACTTATGGACACACCGTTGGTCCTCTGGGTCCAGGATAACTAAAGCCAGGTCTTCCCGTGTCCATCACCCTGAAGACGAGCGAGGAAGACCTGTCAGCTAAACGTATCACGAGCTAGACAATAAAATCAACTTATGGACACACCGTTGGTCCTCTGGGTCCAGGATAACTAAAGCCAGGTCTTCCCGTGTCCCCCTGAACAGATAATGCAGAGCGTGAGCATGACGACCTGCAGCTCCAGACCTGAAACAGGCTGAGGACGATGAGAGCTCAAACACAAAGGTACTGACTTTAGGTCCGGGCACTCCGGGCTCGCCTCTTGGTCCAGCATCTCCAGGGTCACCTCTTGAACCCTAAAGTTCAAACGACATTGAAGCAACAGCTGTCTTTAAGGGCCTTCAGTTAACTGTATGTTGAAACGTTAACCTACATTTCTCCCAGGCTCTCCTGGTGCTCCTCCTGGTCCTCTGGGTCCTGGCAGGCCAGCGTCTCCCTGTTTAGGTTTTGAAGAAGTTGCAATAAAAGCAAGTTATGGAGCATAAGTTAAGGTTAGGGTTGGAAGTTATTATTATTATATGAAGTTATTATTTTCTGGAAGAGATACTAGCAACTGAAATAAAATGGTTTCTACCTTTGGTCCCTTTTTCCCCTGTTCACCCAGCAGGCCTCTCTGGCCCTCTGGTCCTGATTCACCCTGAAACACAATTACATGGGTCTTCACCCTCCACGTGTCTTACTGCTGAAGATCAAGTAGACTAAAACAATTGGAGCTAATGCAAAAATAAAAGTGAGAGTCACATTTGTACCACACTGACTATATCTGAACTCATACCTTTTCTCCGCTATCACCAGCAGACCCTTGTGCTCCTTTTGACCCGGGGTCTCCTCTTCGTCCCTAAAGGTCAACAGTTTTTGAGGCCATCAGGCAGCGTGAAGACAGAACAGGTGGAAAAACATCTGACACGAGGTGAGTTATGTATTCTTACCTCCTCGCCTCCCTTTCCTGAGCGTCCAGGCTGGCCCTAACGAAGAAAACAAACAGATCAAGGAGTCAGTGCAGGAGAAAGAGTTTCATGAGACTTCATGGATTTAGTTGTCAGAAGTGTCTTACTGGATTTCCTTTTTCTCCAGGAAGGCCAGGTGATCCAGGACTTCCACTCTCACCCTGCAGATGAAACAGTTTACTGCTTATCTCCAATATTCTAGTCCGTTGGTCTCAGCAGGCGACACATTTCTCTGTCTCTTATCTGTTTTACCTTTGGTCCAGTCAGTCCAGTTGAGCCAGGTGAACCGGGTCTTCCAGGTCGTCCAGGATCACCCTGGAGAAAACGAAGCGGTGCTTAGCCATGGGCTGAACGGATAAGGAGATTTGGTTTAATCAGTAAAAAAAAGAAGGGATTGTGTACCTTCTCTCCATCAGTTCCACCGAGACCACGTTCACCA
Source organism: Garcialebias charrua (assembly GCA_038048925.1). NCBI lineage: Eukaryota > Metazoa > Chordata > Actinopteri > Cyprinodontiformes > Rivulidae > Garcialebias > Garcialebias charrua. The sequence continues at coordinate 79,924 of JBBPBX010001870.1, read as the reverse complement.
ACATCTCCAGGGTGACCATCAGGACCCTAAAAACATTTACCACAGATTATCAGTAATCCCCAACGCAGTGCGTCTGAGCTGATCAGATCAGCAGGGTCTTACTCTGTCGCCTGGGTCTCCTTTGCAGCCTGGAGCTCCAATTCGACCAATTTTACCCTGAAAGTACAATGATATAGAATATTCATACAAAGAATACTGAAGGTCATGGACAAAGACTCATCACCAAACTTTACCTTCTGCCCATCTGTTCCATCACGCCCTGCAATGCCAGCCACACCCTAATAACAACAAGACAGTTAGATGGAACGACACCAAGTGTTGCCTAATATGAATAAACAAGAGTTTATGAGGATAAACATCTACCTTTTTCCCTTGAGTTCCTATTTCTCCCTGTGTTCGGACAGAAAATCAGGTATTTAATGATCATCTGCACTTTTGACCAGTCTCAGATCACCGATTTACAAACTCAAAGCTTAATGTTTAAGAAGGTATTTGGGTCAACAGAAAATCAAGCCGAGGCCTCACCTTCTCGCCATTATGACCTGGTTCACCCTATAGAGAGAGAACAAACAAATATGAAGTTGTCGCCTCAAGCAAAGCTGGTTTCTGTCAGTGGGTCAGTGGAAGCCACTCACTTTGATACCAGGCTGACCAATGGGACCTTCAATACCGGGGTCTCCAGGACGACCCCTTCCTCCTTTGAGTCCTGCTCCACCGTTGTCTCCTTTAGCTCCCTGCAGCCGGAGGAGAACACAGCAGTGAAGACGAAGGTGAACACTGTGTGTGATGAAGATGCTTTGGATGTTTCGGTGAACAAAACTCACTTTCTGTCCTCTGTGGCCTTTTGGACCAGGAAGCCCCTCAGTCTCCAGGCAGGACACTTTGTAACACTAGTTTTGTTGAAGAGAAACAGTCAGTGACAGGTTATCTGATTCACACATTTATCATTCATCCAGATTATAGCTCTGAGAGGAGTCCAGCCTCACCTCTGTATAAGCCAGATGTTTCTGTAAAAACAAAAGAAGCAAAGCGTGAGCAGACAGACCAGCTTCTGCCTTTTCTCACTGAGTGCGTGTGAGTGTGTGCTACCATTGTTTTTATGATGCGGTCGATGGTCTCAGTGTGTAGTATGGGTCGGTTCTGGCTCAGATCCACGGCCATGTACTCGTCCCTGAAGACTGAAGCTGGAGAGTTGGCGATCTCCCTCAGCCCGGTCTCGTCGACGTTCGTCGATGCCGCCACAACAAAGATCCGGATGCCCTTGTCGCGAGCCTCCTCTGCTGACACCTTAATGCCGCCGCAGGGCTTTCCCGTCACATGGCCGTCAGTGATGACCACGGCGAAGCGGAGGGCTGAGGGGTCTGAGGGTGCGCGCAGCATCTCCTTGGTCATGGCTTTGAGGGCGCAGTCGATGTAGGTGCCCTTTCCCAGATACTTGATGTTTCTAAGACGCTGGAAGAACGAGCAGGTCGTTACTTCTTTACCTTCTTAATTTAAATCTGTACAAGTACTGCAGCGGTAAAATACGTTAGTGGAATGTTTTTCTTCAGAAGTGATGCAACCAATATGTGACGTTGTAGGACCTACTGTAGCTATAAAGTGACAAGCACCTGAAAAATTGGTTGAAAAATTGCCAGGCAAATTGAACTCATTTTCAAATTGAATAGTTTTCATTTGAAATTATTTATATCTCAATATGTGATTCTTGACCTGCCATTGTGTATCTGTTCCTCTCAAACCCAGTCGGTCGAAGCAGATGACACTTGTCCTGAACCTGGTTCTGCTAAAGGTTTCTTCATCACGAGGGAGTTTTTACTTTCCACTGTCGCCTTCATGTTTGCTCAAGATGAGCGTTCTGTGATGTAGTTAAATTCAAATCAGTCTGCTCCTCAGATAAATAATGTTAAATTATTATTTTTATATACAGTATAAATGTTTCTGTTCAGTGTCTGAGATGACTTCTGTTGTGACTTGGCACTATGTAAATAAACTGAATTTAATTTAATTAAATTGAAATTGAAAATTCATTGAATGGGGCAATGTATATAAAAGTTCTGTGCAGTTCTGCTCACGCTACAAACAAGAGTTGTTCAAATAATTCACAACATTCTGTTTTCTGAACACACAAATACATTGTTTGTTTAAAAAAGTAAAATATAAAACAAGCACAACTTATTTGCATCAGCATGACTGGAGTTAAACCATTGAACAGACTGAAACTTTAAATAAAACAATGTCCAAACATCAACCAGTTTAAAACAAATACAAAACCATGACATTTACAAAGTAAAGAGAGGAAAGGGATTAATACGGAAGAGTAGAGCTGCCACAGGAAGTAACATTATTTTTACTTCCTGTGTCAGCTCTACTCTTCCGTACCTAAGTGTGTTTGTCTGCAGCAGAAAGGACTGTGTGTGTGTGTGTGTGTGTGTGTGTGTTTGTGTGTGTAATCCTCACATTGGTGAAATCATTCTTGGGTCCGATGGAGCTGATGGTCTCCTGGCTCTGGGAGAAGTGCAGCCCACCAACGTTCCAGTTGATTCGCACAACACCTTTGAGTTCTTCATCAGTCAAACGCGTCACAAACTCATCTGTGAATTGCTACAAAAAGAAGATACGAGACATGACGCTCCACAGACAATACATGTACATCCAGACCTGTCAGCAGAACTTTACAAAAAACTAACATTGTTTGTTTGAAGTTATGGACCATTTTTATTTTGCTGTTTCGTTGTTGCCATGCTGGTCATACTGAGCTGTCAGTAAATACGCTGAAAAATGAACATTCACTCACTTTGGTGGAAAAAACTATAAATACTTGCATAAGGTTAGAGACTACAACAAAGCCAAGATTCAACTTGTCTGCTGGATTCCTTAGATAGAGAACTTTACTACTGGTAATTGGCTTTTCTATGTACATGTATGTGAATGTTCCTGTAAAGTGCCCTGAGACAACTTTGTTGTGAGTTAGCTCTATATAAATAAACTGAATTGAACTGAATTAAATTGAAAGTAACTGTCTGCCCCTCCTGCCATGTTTCTGGTCTGCTCCGGTTCTCCAGCCACGCCCACTCTGCTCATGCACCTCGGTCAACGATCATGCCTTTCACCTGTTTCCTGCCATACTTAAGCCCCAGGTTCTCGTTCCTTCCTTACCAGATTATCAAACTCTTCTTGACAGTAGATGTCCAGTGCTCATGTCACAGTCCTGTTTGCCTGCCTTGTTTCGGCCTCACGCCTGCCTTTTGAATTCCCCGCTTTGCCTGCTCCTGGTCTGCATTAGATTAACCTCTCTGACCACGGTATCAACTCTCCTTACCTCTACTATGACTATGTCTCACGGATTTTGTTTTGGCTTTGGATCTCTGACTTCCTGTGCTCGACCCCTGCTTGAAACCCCCTTTTGGATGCCCCTTCAAACAGCGTTCTGCTCATCCCTGCTTCTCTGCTGCTGTTCACTCACTATCGGTGACGTCACCATCTTCTTCTCCCTGAAGGAGCCCCTCCCTCACCTGACTGTGAAGGTTAGTCACTGCCTCTCCTCAGAACCTTCACAGTAAAACCCAGATAACTAATCCCTCTGTCTCTACAGGTTGGACCAGTCCTTGGACCCTAACGTCCACCAGCAGCTGTTTGTCAACAAAACTTTTTAAACCAGTCCTGTTGTCAGGTGTCATGCTCAAATCCTAAAACACATTCTAGTCAGTAACAGGTATTAGGGTGGTTGTAGGTACTAAAACATGTGGTTAGGGTTAGAAGTCAAATCCAATCATAGTAGTAGTGGTAGTAGTAGTAGCGATGGTAGTGGTAGTAGTAATAGTAACAGTAGCAGTGTTAGTCATAATATTAACAGTAGTAGTAGTAGTAGTAATAGTAACAGTAGTGATGGTGGTAGTAGAAGTAGTAGTACTATTATTATTATTATTATTATTAGTAGTAGTAGTAGTAATAGTAGTAGTAATGGTGATGTAGTGGTTGTAGTACTAGTATTTGTAGTAGTAGTAGTAGTAGTGGTAGTAGTACTGGTACTATTATTATCATTAGTAGTAGTAATAGTAGTAGAGGTGGTAGTACTAGTATTATTAGTAGAAGTAGTACCCCACAAACTAACAGTGGCAGACATGTGATTTAAACTTTGGTTAAAATGTTCAAATGTTGCTAACAGGCCAGGTAAACAATGACATCAAGGTAAGTGGTGGACTGGCCATTCCCCCATTTTTGGTTTGACTCTGACTACAAGACCTGAGCAGGACACCTTGTCTGTCATCTCTTCTTCACCTCATCCCTTATAGTACCGGATCAAGGGAATATATCGTCATTCCAAAAACTTCTACATGTTTAAACATTTTTTTTACTAACATAATTCATACTTTTTAGAAGACATACTTCTTTAGTGTATACAATTTTATCCTTTTTGTTTCTTTTTTTAATGCATGGTTCATAAACATATTTATAAGTCGGGAACACTCATGAAGGCCTCGAGTGTTTCTCATTGGTCAGGACTTCACTGCCAGGAGAGAAGGCTGAGCTCAGTCAGTCTCTCCAGGAGGAGTTTGTTTAAAAACTGACAGGAATATTAACCCAATGTTGACAAAGAGTGGGTGGGGCCAAAACCTACTTCCACTTTTAATATTTAATTAAAATCAATTTATGAAAATGCTTACAAGACCTCAAAGGTACTGCGTCACAGTTTATAGTGAGTTCCAGAGCCCACCTTGGGAGCAGCTGCAGTTTAAAATCATTTAGTAAAAAAAAAAATGAAAAAATAAAAAAGCAACATTCTACCTTCATGAAACAATGGGCATACAGTAGTTATTACATATTTAGCAAGGACACACCTCTCTCGAACTAGCTTTCTGATATATACAGGTAGTCCCCGACTTACGAGCGCTCTAACTTACGAGGATCCGGACTTACGAGCTGGCAAATTTTGGGAAAAAACGCAAAAAATACTGAGTTTTTCTGTGTTTTTTCACCACAGTTCGTTAGCTAAACATGTGGACACACGTTTCCGATCATTTTTATGCACTCATAAGCAGTTTTTCGATGAAAAACGAGTGTTTGTAGTCGCGCTAGCGAAACCGTTCCAACTTACGAGCGAAAATTCCGGACTTACGAGACACGTGGCGGCCGTTCCAAGTTACGAATTTTCGCTTTACGAGCGCCTCGTTGTAACGGAACTCGCTCGTAAGTCGGGGACTACCTGTATATATATATATACTGTATATATAATACAGTACAGAGATATGCTGAATGTAAGCATCTTTGCTGTGCAACACCTTTATTAAACTGTAAATAAAAGAAGAACCTTGATGCTTTCCACGAGAGACCCAGGAGGCGACTCCTGCAGGGCGATGGTTTCTGATGTGTCGATGGTGAAGTACAGGTCGATGGGACATTCTCTCTTCTCTGGAAGAAACACACACCAACCAACATGGTTCAGGGCTGTGGGACAAACCAAGACTATTGTCATCATTGACGTCATGACACTCACTGCTGCACTCTGCTTTCTGGGCATGCGTCAGGGCTCCAAACAGAAGGCAGAGCACGACGACCTCCAACCCCAACATCTTCTTCTTCTCCTGTCGACCACAAACAGGACACACATGAACTAATGATGTCCTCTGTATCTTTTACAATATCTGTGCTGGCAGCTCGTATAGAGGTTAAAAACAAAAGGGCAGATACTTTATGGCTTAAACATGAGAACCATGTGTTTAAACCACCAAAATAAAAACATTTTAAAATATTACAGGACATCTTTCAACCTGTTATCGTGGTTTTATACAGCATTTGTTCATTTTCAGTGAAATTATCAAGATTAAATTCTGTTTCAAATTAAATTAGATTCAATTCAATTCAAAAACACTTTATTAATCCCAAAGGGAAATTATTTGTTGCTGTAACTTGTTATCCTCTTTTCATTGAGAGATGTTATAGATGCTAATGGCTGTGGGCAGGAAGGATCTCTTGTAAAGGTCCATCCCACAGTGGATCCTAAGAAACTGGCTGCAGATCCCGTCCGATCCGTCCACCCAGACTCGGCTGGCCTCTCAGTTCCCCCGGGCTGTAGGACCGCCCGAATGCCAGGCAGAACTCCTCCCAGAGCGATGGCCAGTCCTCCCAGCAGTCTGCCAAGCTCCTCGTCACTGCGGAGAGCCAACTGTAGGTGCAGAGGGACGATCCTGTCCTTCCGCAGTCATGAGCCGTGTTTCCTGCAAGTTCCAGGATCTCAGTGGTCAGGCACTCGAGCACAGCTGGCAGGTAGATGAGAATGCATCCACAGAACATCCTTTTCTGTTTTTTTGACTCCTCGCCTTGCCTGCCCCTTTGGATGTCATCTGCCTACCAGACCACTGTAATGACCCTTGCTCTCCCTTGACTCCCCTTTGGATTACGTTTTGGTTCTGGTTTCTCGTCTCTGCTTCCCCGTGTTTGACGTTTGCTATGAATACTGGACCACGAACCTGGATTGCCCCACCACAGACCCCAAACAGCTTCATCCTGCTCCGCTGCTGCAGACGACAGCACCTGCCAGGTCCAGACTGAGAAGGTTAGTGACTTTTGCTGTAACCACAGAATGTCTTGTCCTCGCCAAAGTCACTAACCTCTCTGTCTTTTAAGATTGGATACCTTGGACCATGACTCCAGCATCCAGCAGCAAATATGATAAAAACTGTTATTTTTGTATTCCTGTGTCTGGCTTATTAAGAATCCAAATCCTGAACTTGACCCTTACAGTATATTAATGTTTTAAAGAGTCACAAGAACACAGCTCCTTGTCCTGTTGGAATGTAGAAAAAATAAATTGAAACAACAAATATCAAGCTTTGCTTCAAACTGAACAAAGTTGGGTCCTCTGGAAGGATTCAAACCTTCCTCCCTCTGTACCTATACTGTAATGTTTTTTTACAGAAGGAAAACATGTCTGTAGTTATTTGATACTGACACAAGAATAAAGCAGATCAACCTGGATCTGTTATAAACAGTAACGATTAAAGAAATACATGATTTTTAAAATGTGTTTGATTTGATTTTTCTTTATTCTGTGTATCATCCATGATAAAAAATGTAACAAATTCCACATATAGCATTTTATACACTTGTCAAACAATTATACAGCAATATGTAGCTAGCTGTAGACCTTGTATAACCTTTGACCTTGATTTGTGACCTTGACCTTAGAGCAGAATAATGAAAAGGTCAAGTGACATGCTGAAGTGGTGGAACAAATGTGCATCATGTTTCGTTAAATTATCCTAAAAGGTTTAGAGGTTATGGTCTGGAAAAGCAAATACCTTGTTTTAACTTTGACCTTGATTTGTGACCTTGACCTTAGAGCAGAGTAATGAAAAGGTTAAGTGACATGCTGCAGTGGTGGAACAAATGTGCATCATGTTTCGTTAAATTATCCTAAAAGGTTTTGAGGTTATGGTCTGGAAAAGCAAAGACCTTGTTTTAACTTTGACCTTGATTTGTGACCTTGACCTTAGAGCAGAATAATGAAAAGGTTTAGTGACATGCTGTAGTGGTGGAACAAATGTGCATCATGTTTCGTTAAATTATCCTAAAAGGTTTAGAGGTTATGGTCTGGAAAAGCAAATACCTTGTTTTAACTTTGACCTTGATTTGTGACCTTGACCTTAGAGCAGAGTAATGAAAAGGTTAAGTGACATGCTGCAGTGGTGGAACAAATGTGCATCATGTTTCGTTAAATTATCCTAAAAGGTTTTGAGGTTATGGTCTGGAAAAGCAAAGACCTTGTTATAACTTTGACCTTGATTTGTGACCTTGACCTTAGAGCAGAGTAATGAAAAGGTTTAGTGATATGCTGTAGTGGTGGAACAAATGTGCATCATGTTTCGTTAAATTATCCTAAAAGGTTTTGAGGTTATGGTCTGGAAAAGCAAATACCTTGTTTTAACTTTGACCTTGATTTGTGACCTTGACCTTAGAGCAGAGTAATGAAAAGGTTTAGTGACATGCTGTAGTGGTGGAACAAATGTGCATCATGTTTCGTTAAATTATCCTAAAAGGTTTAGAGGTTATGGTCTGGAAAAGCAAATACCTTGTTTTAACTTTGACCTTGATTTGTGACCTTGACCTTAGAGCAGAGTAATGAAAAGGTTAAGTGACATGCTGCAGTGGTGGAACAAATGTGCATCATGTTTCGTTAAATTATCCTAAAAGGTTTAGAGGTTATGGTCTGGAAAAGCAAATACCTTGTTTTAACTTTGACCTTGATTTGTGACCTTGACCTTAGAGCAGAATAATGAAAAGGTCAAGTGACATGCTGCAGTGGTGGAACAAATGTGCATCATGTTTCGTTAAATTATCCTAAAAGGTTTAGAGGTTATGGTCTGGAAAAGCAAATACCTTGTTATAACTTTGACCTTGATTTGTGACCTTGACCTTAGAGCAGAGTAATGAAAAGGTTAAGTGACATGCTGTAGTGGTGGAACAAATGTGCATCATGTTTCGTTAAATTATCCTAAAAGGTTTTGAGGTTATGGTCTGGAAAAGCAAAGACCTTGTTATAACTTTGACCTTGATTTGTGACCTTGACCTTAGAGCAGAGTAATGAAAAGGTTTAGTGACATGCTGTAGTGGTGGAACAAATGTGCATCATGTTTCGTTAAATTATCCTAAAAGGTTTAGAGGTTATGGTCTGGAAAAGCAAATACCTTGTTTTAACTTTGACCTTGATTTGTGACCTTGACCTTAGAGCAGAGTAATGAAAAGGTTAAGTGACATGCTGCAGTGGTGGAACAAATGTGCATCATGTTTCGTTAAATTATCCTAAAAGGTTTAGAGGTTATGGTCTGGAAAAGCAAATACCTTGTTATAACTTTGACCTTGATTTGTGACCTTGACCTTAGAGCAGAGTAATGAAAAGGTTAAGTGACACGCTGTAGTGGTGGAACAAATGTGCATCATGTTTCGTTAAATTATCCTAAAAGGTTTAGAGGTTATGGTCTGGAAAAGCAAATACCTTGTTTTAACTTTGACCTTGATTTGTGACCTTGACCTTAGAGCAGAATAATGAAAAGGTCAAGTGACATGCTGCAGTGGTGGAACAAATGTGCATCATGTTTCGTTAAATTATCCTAAAAGGTTTAGAGGTTATGGTCTGGAAAAGCAAATACCTTGTTATAACTTTGACCTTGATTTGTGACCTTGACCTTAGAGCAGAGTAATGAAAAGGTTAAGTGACATGCTGTAGTGGTGGAACAAATATGCATCATGTTTCGTTAAATTATCCTAAAAGGTTTAGAGGTTATGGTCTGGAAAAGCAAATACATTGTTTTAACTTTGACCTTGATTTGTGACCTTGACCTTGAGCCTTTGGCAATGAAAAGTGTTGAAGACACTGTGTCTGGTCGGCTTTTGTTCCCAACAATTACGAGTTGTTTGGCTACGTTCACGTGGTGGGCACTGTTCTGCTAACACAATTCACGAGCTGGTTTTCTGCTTGTTGTGGGCGTGTCTGGAGGAGCCCGTTAGGAACGCTATTGGTTTACAACGTGTGCACGTGACGAGATGAGACGTGACAAGTCGTCACAGCTTCAGCTGGAAGGAGAGGAAGATGTGTGACGCAGGCTGAGTGGTGTCAGTCGTCAGAGCAGTTCATTCTTTTACCTGTTTAGCATTAGCAAAGTTCTTTTTATTTGTTAGTGACATATGGGTTAGTGAAGCTAACTTTTTTGTTAGCTGTGCCCACCACAGCGCTTATGCATACTCAAGTATTCTATGGACAGTACCAGGACATGACGACTAACTGGTTGGTAAATAATATGGAAACAGAGCTGAGAAAAAATAGAATCAGAGACAATCAAAATAAAAAACACTGAATGAGTTTCAGTTACATTAACCACAGAGCAATAATTAAATGATGTTAGGAGCATCAAAATTCATTTGAAAAATATAAAAAAACAAATATTTTAACAGCTGACTTAAAAGTCTCAGAAGAATCTGTAGCAGGAAGAAAGACTCAAAACAAGACACATCCACAGGCTGATCCGTAAAGAGCAGGTGAGATGTGCACATTTATTTGACAATGTGTATGTGCACAATATTCCTAGTTGTTCATCTTAAAATGTGCACACTTGAAAAACTGTTGATCTTGCTTGTGGATTTTATAGTACACAAACAAATCCTGTTGTACGTTTGTGTGACTACTTTTGAAACAAATTGATCTCCATAAGTGCACAGCTGGAACCACAGGACTGTTACAATGATGGCCCGTGTCTTGAGTGCACAGCTGGAACAACAGGACTGTTACAATGATGGTCTGTGTCCTACGTGCACAGCTGGAACCACAGGACTGTTACAATGATGGTCTGTGTCCTACGTGCACAGCTGGAACCACAGGACTGTTACAATAATGGCCCGTGTCTTGAGTGCACAGCTGGAACCACAGGACTGTTACAATGATGGTCCGTGTCCTGCGTGCACAGCTGGAACCACAGGACTGTTACAATGATGGTCCGTGTCCTGCGTGCACAGCTGGAACCACAGGACTGTTACAATGATGGTCCGTGTCCTGCGTGCACAGCTGGAACCACAGGACTGTTACAATGATGGTCCGTGTCCTACGTGCACAGCTGGAACCACAGGACTGTTACACTGATGGTCCATGTCCTGCGTGCACAGCTGGAACCACAGGACTGTTACAATGATGGTCTGTGTCCTACGTGCACAGCTGCAACTATAGGACTGTTACACTGATGGTCCATGTCCTGCGTGCACAGCTGGAACCACAGGACTGTTACAATGATGGTCCATGTCCTACTTGCACAGCTGGAACCACAGGACTCTTACAATGATGGTCCGTGTCCTGGGTGCACAGCTGGAAAGACAGGACAGTTACACTGATGGTCCGTGTCTTGAGTGCACAGCTGGATCCACAGGACTGTTACAATGATGATCCGTGTCTTGAGTGCACAGCTGGAACCACAGGACTGTTACAATGATGGTCCGTGTCTTGAGTGCACAGCTGGAACCACAGGACTGTTACAATGATGGTCCATGTCCTGTGTGCACAGCTGGAACCACAGGACTGTTACACTGATGGTCCATGTCCTGCGTGCACAGCTGGAACCACAGGACTGTTACACTGATGGTCCATGTCCTGCGTGCACAGCTGGAACCACAGGACTGTTACACTGATGGTCCATGTCCTGCGTGCACAGCTGGAACCACAGGACTGTTACACTGATGGTCCATGTCCTGCGTGCACAGCTGGAACCACAGGACTGTTACAATGATGGTCCATGTCCTGCGTGCACAGCTGGAACCACAGGACTGTTACAATTATGGTCCATGTCCTGCGTGCACAGCTGGAACCACAGGACTGTTACAATGATGGTCCATGTCCTTTGTGCACAGCTGGAACCACAGGACTGTTACACTGATGGTCCATGTCCTGCGTGCACAGCTGGAACCACAGGACTGTTACAATGATGGTCCATGTCCTGCGTGCACAGCTGGAACCACAGGACTGTTACAATGATGGTCCATGTCCTGCGTGCACAGCTGGAACCACAGGACTGTTACACTGATGGTCCATGTCCTGCGTGCACAGCTGGAACCACAGGACTGTTACACTGATGGTCCATGTCCTGCGTGCACAGCTGGAACCACAGGACTGTTACAATGATGGTCCATGTCCTGCGTGCACAGCTGGAACCACAGGACTGTTACAATGATGGTCCATGTCCTGCGTGCACAGCTGGAACCACAGGACTGTTACACTGATGGTCCATGTCCTACGTGCACAGCTGGAACCACAGGACTGTTACACTGATGGTCCATGTCCTACGTGCACAGCTGGAACCACAGGACTGTTACACTGATGGTCCATGTCCTGCGTGCACAGCTGGAACCACAGGACTGTTACACTGATGGTCCATGTCCTGCGTGCACAGCTGGAACCACAGGACTGTTACAATGATGGTCCATGTCCTGCGTGCACAGCTGGAACCACAGGACTGTTACAATGATGGTCCATGTCCTGCGTGCACAGCTGGAACCACAGGACTGTTACACTGATGGTCCATGTCCTGCGTGCACAGCTGGAACCACAGGACTGTTACAATGATGGTCCATGTCCTGCGTGCACAGCTGGAACCACAGGACTGTTACAATGATGGTCCATGTCCTGCGTGCACAGCTGGAACCACAGGACTGTTACAATGATGGTCCATGTCCTGCGTGCACAGCTGGAACCACAGGACTGTTACACTGATGGTCCATGTCCTGCGTGCACAGCTGGAACCACAGGACTGTTACACTGATGGTCCATGTCCTGCGTGCACAGCTGGAACCACAGGACTGTTACAATGATGGTCCATGTCCTGCGTGCACAGCTGGAACCACAGGACTGTTACACTGATGGTCCATGTCCTGCGTGCACAGCTGGAACCACAGGACTGTTACAATGATGGTCCATGTCCTGCGTGCACAGCTGGAACCACAGGACTGTTACACTGATGGTCCATGTCCTGCGTGCACAGCTGGAACCACAGGACTGTTACACTGATGGTCCATGTCCTGCGTGCACAGCTGGAACCACAGGACTGTTACACTGATGGTCCATGTCCTGCGTGCACAGCTGGAACCACAGGACTGTTACACTGATGGTCCATGTCCTGCGTGCACAGCTGGAACCACAGGACTGTTACACTGATGGTCCATGTCCTGCGTGCACAGCTGGAACCACAGGACTGTTACACTGATGGTCCATGTCCTGCGTGCACAGCTGGAACCACAGGACTGTTACACTGATGGTCCATGTCCTGCGTGCACAGCTGGAACCACAGGACTGTTACACTGATGGTCCATGTCCTGCGTGCACAGCTGGAACCACAGGACTGTTACACTGATGGTCCATGTCCTGCGTGCACAGCTGGAACCACAGGACTGTTACACTGATGGTCCATGTCCTGCGTGCACAGCTGGAACCACAGGACTGTTACAATGATGGTCCATGTCCTGCGTGCACAGCTGGAACCACAGGACTGTTACACTGATGGTCCATGTCCTGCGTGCACAGCTGGAACCACAGGACTGTTACACTGATGGTCCATGTCCTGCGTGCACAGCTGGAACCACAGGACTGTTACACTGATGGTCCATGTCCTGCGTGCACAGCTGGAACCACAGGACTGTTACACTGATGGTCCATGTCCTGCGTGCACAGCTGGAACCACAGGACTGTTACAATGATGGTCCATGTCCTGCGTGCACAGCTGGAACCACAGGACTGTTACAATGATGGTCCATGTCCTGCGTGCACAGCTGGAACCACAGGACTGTTACAATGATGGTCCATGTCCTGCGTGCACAGCTGGAACCACAGGACTGTTACACTGATGGTCCATGTCCTGCGTGCACAGCTGGAACCACAGGACTGTTACACTGATGGTCCATGTCCTGCGTGCACAGCTGGAACCACAGGACTGTTACACTGATGGTCCATGTCCTGCGTGCACAGCTGGAACCACAGGACTGTTACACTGATGGTCCATGTCCTGCGTGCACAGCTGGAACCACAGGACTGTTACACTGATGGTCCATGTCCTGCGTGCACAGCTGGAACCACAGGACTGTTACAATGATGGTCCATGTCCTGCGTGCACAGCTGGAACCACAGGACTGTTACACTGATGGTCCATGTCCTGCGTGCACAGCTGGAACCACAGGACTGTTACACTGATGGTCCATGTCCTGCGTGCACAGCTGGAACCACAGGACTGTTACACTGATGGTCCATGTCCTGCGTGCACAGCTGGAACCACAGGACTGTTACACTGATGGTCCATGTCCTGCGTGCACAGCTGGAACCACAGGACTGTTACACTGATGGTCCATGTCCTGCGTGCACAGCTGGAACCACAGGACTGTTACAATGATGGTCCATGTCCTGCGTGCACAGCTGGAACCACAGGACTGTTACACTGATGGTCCATGTCCTGCGTGCACAGCTGGAACCACAGGACTGTTACACTGATGGTCCATGTCCTGCGTGCACAGCTGGAACCACAGGACTGTTACACTGATGGTCCATGTCCTGCGTGCACAGCTGGAACCACAGGACTGTTACAATGATGGTCCATGTCCTGCGTGCACAGCTGGAACCACAGGACTGTTACAATGATGGTCCATGTCCTGCGTGCACAGCTGGAACCACAGGACTGTTACACTGATGGTCCATGTCCTGCGTGCACAGCTGGAACCACAGGACTGTTACAATGATGGTCCATGTCCTGCGTGCACAGCTGGAACCACAGGACTGTTACACTGATGGTCCATGTCCTGCGTGCACAGCTGGAACCACAGGACTGTTACACTGATGGTCCATGTCCTGCGTGCACAGCTGGAACCACAGGACTGTTACAATGATGGTCCATGTCCTGCGTGCACAGCTGGAACCACAGGACTGTTACACTGATGGTCCATGTCCTGCGTGCACAGCTGGAACCACAGGACTGTTACAATGATGGTCCATGTCCTGCGTGCACAGCTGGAACCACAGGACTGTTACAATGATGGTCCATGTCCTGCGTGCACAGCTGGAACCACAGGACTGTTACACTGATGGTCCATGTCCTGCGTGCACAGCTGGAACCACAGGACTGTTACACTGATGGTCCATGTCCTGCGTGCACAGCTGGAACCACAGGACTGTTACACTGATGGTCCATGTCCTGCGTGCACAGCTGGAACCACAGGACTGTTACAATGATGGTCCATGTCCTGCGTGCACAGCTGGAACCACAGGACTGTTACACTGATGGTCCATGTCCTGCGTGCACAGCTGGAACCACAGGACTGTTACAATGATGGTCCATGTCCTGCGTGCACAGCTGGAACCACAGGACTGTTACACTGATGGTCCATGTCCTGCGTGCACAGCTGGAACCACAGGACTGTTACACTGATGGTCCATGTCCTGCGTGCACAGCTGGAACCACAGGACTGTTACAATGATGGTCCATGTCCTGCGTGCACAGCTGGAACCACAGGACTGTTACACTGATGGTCCATGTCCTGCGTGCACAGCTGGAACCACAGGACTGTTACACTGATGGTCCATGTCCTGCGTGCACAGCTGGAACCACAGGACTGTTACACTGATGGTCCATGTCCTGCGTGCACAGCTGGAACCACAGGACTGTTACAATGATGGTCCATGTCCTGCGTGCACAGCTGGAACCACAGGACTGTTACAATGATGGTCCATGTCCTGCGTGCACAGCTGGAACCACAGGACTGTTACACTGATGGTCCATGTCCTGCGTGCACAGCTGGAACCACAGGACTGTTACACTGATGGTCCATGTCCCGCGTGCACAGCTGGAACCACAGGACTGAAATAACTAATTACAGCTAAACGAACAAAAACAGCTAAATATATTGAAAATATATCATTTAAACACTCAATCATTAAGATCCACCACCTAAAAGAACTCAATCTGTGTTTTTATTTTTACCAAGTGGGGGCGGGACTAAACTTCTACTAGAACCAGCTGACTGGTTACCTCAGGTGTCTCTTGTAAATGAGTCCCCGAGGCTCAGTTGGGCTAACCTGTATAAATAAAGTTTGAATGAATGAAAAAAACCTGGCTCTGCTCCAGGTTCAACTCCAGGTTCTGATCCGGGTTCTGCACGGGTTCTACAATGATGGTTGGAGCAGAAGCTGAACTGGTAAGCCCAAGTGTTGCAATGGTTGAACATCTCAACTGGTCAGTTTTAGCAACTACTGAACCAGCTGAAAGTTAGCAAACAATCAAAACTGGTTAAGGAGCTGACTGCATATTGGTTGACTAGTTCCAAATGCTGATCACTAGTGAACTAGTTCCCTTATCAGTCAGTCACTCGGTGCAACACTATTGCTATGGGAAATTGTGCCCCTGCGTGATTACCTAAAGGAATACATTCACGCCTTTACGTCTGGGGGCGTCAGCGTCACCCTAGAGACCCCGCCCTCTGGGTACTTAAGACGAGGACGCCCATCCTACTTTCTCTTTTTGCCCTTCACCTCGCTTAAACCTGAACTTCTCTTCGTGGGACTTCTCTGTTGTTCATCGCTCGACCAGAGGTGAGCTCGCTCCCTACGCTGGGCGTACAGAGAAATTTCCTGCGTATCGCTGGGCTGGCGAAAGCTAGTCCGGCGCTTTTTTCCCTAACCCCGAAGTTTTCTTCCCTTCTCTCCGCAGACTGCTTCGCTCAACGGCGCTAACTGCGTCACATCGCAACCCTGCTAAAGTTGTAGCAGGCTAGCCGGCGAAAGCGACGCGATGGAGGAGACGTCTCGGAAAATAATTTAATTTTGGAAAAACTTGCTTGTTTTTTCTCGGATATGGCTCCAGAGAAAGCAAAGCGAAAACCAAGATTCACGAAAAAGGCTAGCAGGACGGCGAGCCCAACCTCACGCGCCTACCCCAGTAGCTGCGGGTTTTCCCTCTCGGCGACAGACACCCACGAGGCCTGTCCTTTCTGCCTGGGAATACTGCATGCGAAAATGGCGCTGGAAGCGCCCGACTCCTGCCCACACTACAGCCAGATGCTGGAGGCGGTGAGGAGGCACCGGATGGACTTTGTGGCCAAAGCCATGGGCGCAGCTGCGGCGCCAACAGACCCGGACCTCACCGAGGCTCTCACTCCCACGCCGGAGCTCGAGAGCATGGACTTGGAGGACAGTACTCGAGTCGAATGGGGCGACAGCCCAGATGTGGCGGCTCCCATCGGGGACTCGACAGCCGACTTTGACACTCGAGGCATGATCGCTGGGCCTCAGGTGAAATTTCTGGTGACGAAGCTGACGAGTACGATGGAGAGGAGGAGGACCTCTCTCACAACCCGGCGCCTGTGCTCTTGGAGACAGACACTTTGATCCCCACTCTGTTCGACTTGTGCCGCAGAGCGGCGGACGCGCTACAGATCCCTTGGCTCAAACCTCCACCCCGTCAACAAGTCACGAGGTTGGCAGGAAATTATTTCTATGCCAAGCAGCAGTCCACAACAAGGCACAGGATGCCCATCTTCCCGGATTTCCTCACAGAACTGACTCGCACTTGGGCCGAGCCTAGAGCCCCCATACTGCTCCCACTCTCACAGTTCCTGGACGTGGTTGGAATGGAAGCAGCGGCGATAGCCAACATGCCACAGATGAAGGACACGCTTGCATCTCATTTGGCCCCCAGATCTTCTGGAACAAAACCGACTTTGCCCAGCAGAGCCTGTCGAGCTTCAGCTACTCAGCTCGAGAAGTGTTACAGGGCTCAGGGCCTCACAGCGCGTGCGATGAACGCATCCGCGATGATGCAGGCGTACCTGGCTGAAAAACTACAGGAGCTCCAGGTGACGGCAGACAAGCAGGCTGCCACTGAAGTGCTAGAGGAAGCACGCAGGGCAACAGACTTTGTGCTCCGCATGATGGGGACAGCAGCCATCACACAAGGCAGGTACATGGCTGAGGTGGTCATCGCTCAACGCCACTTGTGGATGACTCTGACAGACCTCCCGGAGGGTCAGCGGATTAATTTTCTGCACCACTCGATAGAAGCGACGGGACTGTTTGGAACAGCTCTGGACCGAATTCAGACCAGGCTAGAACAGAGGCGTAAACAGGCTGAGGCCCTCCGGGAAGGAATGCCCAGGAGAGCTTTTGCCCCCCCCCCAGGGAGACAACTGGGAACAGACCCGTGCAGCCTCTGCACCGTTCAACCACACGTAATCCGCCGCAAAAGAGGCCGGCGTACTAGTGGGAGCACCGGCAAAGACCCCTCCGGGTCCACCACAGGCTGGTCATTCCTGGAGCAGGAACAGATTTGTGCCCCGCCAAGCGGTCCAACAGAGGACCTCCTCGGCAAATCGGGACACAAGACAGAAGCGTACATGATGAAATGGGCCCTCTGCTCAGCTTTACAGGCTCGCCTGCCCACGTGGTACGGGAGCCGAACTTTATATGTCCAGACTTTATTTGTAAAAAGATACAAAAAGTTGGTGACCTTGATATATGCACAAAACATGACTGTTCTGCTGTGAGTGAAATAAAGTCAGAAAAGTTGTTGCACAAAACACAAAAAAATTCTAAGACCAGCTTCGCCCTGTTTCTTGACTAAAAAAACAACAACACAGCAACATCAACAACACGGCTCCCCTCTGATACCGGTCGCTATAAAGGGCGGGGACTGTCACCCCCCGTCCCTCGCGGCTCATGGGGTACTAGCTCAGACAATAAACCCTAGCAGGTGGCCTCAGAGCTGTCTGCCACAGACAGATACAGAGACGTCTGCAGACAGGTACACCGGCTCTCACGGGACCAGGTGAGGTGGGGTCACATCTTCCAACCCCCACCCCGTCGGAACCCACAGGGCCAACAATATACAAATTCGACAAGCCTGCAACATATCTGCACGCCCGGAGGGCGTGCCGACGGAACTTGGTAACCATGGCAACGTACCATTATGGCCATCAGGCGCTTTTCAGCGGATTTCAGCAATGAGTGACCGGGGGGCCAAAACAGAGGCCCACAGGGCCGGGCCAGACTCACATGCTGACAAAAGGGATGGCAATGACGCTGCAGGTTTTGTAAACAAATGTTGCGATGCAGGAAATGCACCAGGGCTGGATCAGTTTCCTTTTCCCCATGCTCGAAAAGGTCTGAACTCAATGTCATCAGCCAGGCTTATAGGTGCTCAGCAGAAAAAGGTGTTTCGTGCAGTTCTACATCCTTACGCTGAAACTAACTTTTCACCTTACGGACAGCAGGCCGTGCACAAGCAGTGAACCTGTTTTGTGCGACAGCGCTCATTGCACTGAATTAGCTGTGCCTTTGAATGGCATCCCCTCACTAGGAGCGAGACAGCTCCCTGGAGTTTTACCAAGCTCCAGAGTGATGGTAGGGCCGGAGGATTGTGAACCAGACCCGGACATGGAACGGACTGGAATCAGGAGGTCTGTTCGCATACAAAACCTGCGCACCCTCCGTGCCGTGACTCTCCCTAAAGCAAACATTCTGACCCACGTTTGTCTAACAGAGACAGTGCATTGCACGCGTCCCCTAGCACTCCCGGTCCGGGTGGTGTGGGAACACTTTTACAGAAAGGTCCCTTCCCTAATATAGTTGGCCCCCAAGGGGTCGCAGGACCCAGAGTCCTTGGAGGTGTGCTTAATACAGAAGCATGGGCATCTGCTCCTCTTCAGAGACCTGCTGCATCACCAACAACAACAGCCTTTCCGCTTATGCCCAGGACTGTGACAAACTACAGCATGGCTGCTGAAAGGAACAAACTGATGGCCTCAGGCCTGCGCAGCAATGTGGTAAATACCATACAAGGGGCAAGAGCGGTGTCAACACAGACTCTCTATGCTCGTAAATTGTGTGTTTTTGAAGCTTGGTGCATGGAAAGGAATATTGTTTCTTATTCCTGTGACCTGGTCCAGCTTCTTACCTTTCTATAGGACCTGCTGGAGAAAGGCTGCTCATTCTCCACAATTAATGTGTTTTTATCAGCCATCTCAGCATGCCATGAGGGCTGAGGGGGAAAGACGCCCGGTGCACACCCTCTCATGATAAGGTTCATGAAGGGCGTACTGAGGAAGAGACCTCCCAGCAGGACTTTGACCCCTGATTGGGACATCCAACTGGTCCTGAGTGCTCTTTGTGAGTCCCCATTTGAACCATTAAGCAACATTAGGATAGATTTGCTATCTTATAAGACTGCTTTACTCCTGGCTCTTTGCTCAGCGAAACGTGTGGGCGACCTCCATGCTTTGTCTGTGCACCCAATGTGTAACAGGTTTGCCCCTGACGGGTCAAAGCTCACCCTGAGGCCTAACCCTGCATATGTACCAAAGGTCCTGACTTTGATTCCCAGAAGTCTGGACTTTGAGCTCTCTTCATTTCCTCCTGCTCCTGTCCTCACTGAGGAACAGCAGAAACTGAAAGCACTCTGCCCTGTTAGGGTTTTAAGTGCTTATATTGAGAAAACAGCTGATTAGAGGAAAACAAACCAACTGTTTGTATGTTTTGCAGTCCCAGCTACTGGCAGGGCCCTGTCAAAGCAACGCCTCTCACACTGGGTGACTGAGGCCATTAAGAGGGCATACAGTAGCAAAGGTCAACGGGTGCCCTCTGGGGTACGTGCCCACTCTACTCGAGGTTTGGCCACCTTGTGGTCACTGTTCAAGGGTGTGCCAGTTGCAGACATCTGTGCAGCTGCGAACTGGAGCTCAACGAACACGTTTGCAAAACATTACTGTTTGGATGTTACTGCGTGTGACGTCACTCAGGCTGTCCTCTCTAACACTGTAGAGCGTGGCCGAGGGATGCCTAATGTATAAAGGCAAATGTTCACACAAGCATGCATTTTACTGAGCATTTCAAGGGCGTGAATGAATTACGTTCCCATAGCAATAGTGTTGTACCGAGTGACTGACTGATAAGGGAACTTAAAGTTATGCACCATAACTCATGTTCCCTGAAGGAGGGGAACGAGGTGCAACACAGTTGGCCCTTTTCAATGCTGAAGCTCGGTGAAGTGCATTTTTGAGAAAGTAGGATGGGCGTCCGCGTCTTAAGTACCCAGAGGGCGGGGTCTCTGGGGTGATGCTGACACCCCCTGCCGTAAAGGCGTGAATGTATTCCTTCAGGTAATCACGCGGGGGCACAATTTCCCATAGCAATAGTGTTGCACCTCGTTCCCTTCCTTCAGGGAACATGAGTTCTGGTGCATAACTTTCAGTTTTAGCTGCACTAGTTAACAAGCCAAAGAAAGCTTTAACTAGTGAGCATTTGGGCATGGTTAGTTAACTGGTAAACATTTTAGGCACACTACAGTAGTTAACTTGTTGACTTTTGTTTTTGCTCTAGTTAGCTAGTAAGGTCAAAGCTACTTTAGCTAATTGACTGCAGAGCTTTTTAGTTGTTGAAGTTGTTACATTTTTAGTTCCCACTAGTTAACTACTACACATGTTTGCTTAGTTACTTGTATGTCACAGTTAATGACTAGTTTTACTCAGTGGTCCCCTAGTTAATTAAAAAGTCCACTAGTTAAGACTACTAGTGTGGCACTAAGGCTGGCTGGTATGATTTCTGCCCCAACTAGTTAGACAAAAGTGACTCTAGTAAGCAAAAGTGTTTCTTGTAAGATTGTTTGCACAACTAGTATGAAGAAGTTTAACTACCGTATTTTCCAGACTATAAGTCACACCTTTTTGCCTAATTTGCATGCCCTGCGACTTATAGAGAGGTGAGACTTGTTTATGGATTTCCCCCCATATTTGTAGACCAATTTTTGGCCGCTAGGGTACACCAACCGTTTCCACCTCATGTGTCCGACGAGAGCCTCCTCTGGTCGGATTCAGTCTGTCGCAGCCCGGCCTCCTGCTCTGGAGGTATGAACTAGCTACTTCGCTGTTAGCTCAGTGTTTGTCAGCAAAATAGGTCAAGAACCACAGGACAGATTTTGATCAAACTTACAGAACGTAATCACTAGATGGATATTTACAACTGATTAGCTTTATGAGATGTTTGAGATAAAATTTGATGTTTTACAGACGTAAATGTGTCGCGGTTAGCTTCGTTGATTTTTCCTTGTACCTTTTCAAAGCGAAAAAATTTAAATCCAGCAGATTTGACCATTATGTGAATTTATTAAGGAACGGTTAAGCTAAGACACATGTTTGCTATAATTTTCATTAGACAAATAATTGTTTTTACCGTGTTAATCTTGTGAGAAGTCCTTCCGTGCATGCTTCTGTGGTCGTCATTTTCAGCAGGGCAAATGACGCGCTGACACGTCGCGTAGCGGTGACGCATAATACAGTAGATGCGACTTATATAAAGGTGCAACCTGTTTATGGATTATTCCAATTTATTGACAATAATTGGACAAAGCGACTTATATAAAGGTGCGACCTATAGTCCAGAAAATACTGTAAATGTGCAACTAATCCAGAAGAGATCTGAAATACAAACATGACTGATGTAAAAACACTAACTGACACATAACTTTTATTTCAATAACTGACATTAATTTTTGGCCCTTACTAGGTAACTAGTTTACAAAGTAGGTACACAAGTAAAGTAGTTTAAAATATTATTATATTAAAACCAATTAAACTAGTTGACTAATGAGAATTTAGGTGACTAGTAGAATTTTGAAGTTTTTATTTGGCCAGTGTGCACGTTTGGTTGTGTCTGGGTGAGCAGTAAGGATAATTTCTGTTGACGAGTTAGTTTGACAGGGGTTTATGTCTACTAGTTATCTGAATGGCACACCCTCCACTTGTTTCACCCACTGACCCAGCAGCGTGGTGAAAGAGGACTAGTTGGGTACTTTTGAGCTACTTGCAGTACTTACCGTGCACTACTATGCGTTTTCAATTTTTATTGTGCATTTTCAACTTTTTGTGAAGAAATGTGCCAAAAAAGTGTTACTAGTTCAACTGTGTACCGTGTTGGCTAAGTGATGTGACTAAATTAGTTCATCTTAATTTAAAAAGGACAGAATATGTAGACTGATGACAATGAGGCGGGGTGGGGGAGGTCACCTGAAGGTCATGGTCTGGAGAATCGTTGAATCTAAAACAAAGCATGATGGGTTGTCCAACAAAGTTCAGTCAGGTCCTCTGGACGGTTTCTTTTTGATGAAAAGTTTCTTCTTTTATCCAGAAGACTTCATCAGTCCGAGGAGCCACAACAAGCTCAGTCCCTTAAGTTGGATTTTGTACCTGAATTATTGAGCATGAACTTTGATGTTTTGAACCACTTTGGCTGTGGCTGCCTCAGAGGAGTCGACGAGGGAGAGGCCGGACTCCAGAAACCATCTTATCACCAGCAAACTGCTTGAGCCACTATGTGAAAGTGCTATTTATAAGACTGAGTTTGTTGCAGCTCCTTGGACTGATGAAGTCTTTTGGATGAAAGACGAAATGTTTAAACACAAAGAAACCTCCAGAGGACCCGACTTCATTTTGTTGGATTTTTTTTATCGAGCATGAACCTTGATATGTTGGGTTGTCTTTACATGAATGAATGAATGAATGAATGAATGAATGAATGAATCAATCAATCAATCAATCAATCAGTCAATCAATCAATCAGTCAATCAGTCAATCAATCAGAGGCAAAGTGCAGGACAGTATGGAGGAAAGTAAAATAATAATCCTGGTCTTGTAAAAGCAGCTCGCCTGGTGATCAGTCCAGCCCTGATGCTCTCTGATTATGTTTTATTTTTATTTATTGATTTACAAAACCCATTGTCACATCTGCAACACACATGGAGTCACCATCAGCTCTTTTCTTGTTTTCAGCCTCTTCAGGTTGAATCTGTAACTTGGCCCCCGGCTGTCTGGCTCCCCCCAGCGGACTGACTGCGAGCTGCAGGGGGGCTCCCTGTGTGTCCCCTGTCCTCTCCTGCTGTCCTGTCCGGGCTGGACAGTGAGGACAATTATCAAAGTATTTCATTACAGCGGAGCGGAGCATCATGCAAAATACACAGAAAGGAGAGAAAACATCAAAACTGTTTAAACTGATAAGTCTTAAAAAGTTTGGAGGTTATTGTTGTGTACCCTGCAGTTTGGACTGGTTGGGAAAAAAAACTGTTGCATGAAAGAGTGAAAATGAAAAAGAGAGAAAAACATGTTAAACAAGAGAAGATGCGAGTTATTGCGCGTTTTACCTGAACCTTTGAAACGTGAAGTCTTCAGCTGCTTATGTCCTCATGTCCACAGGAGAGAAACCCGAGGAAGAAGACGGGGGACACCGGAGGACAGAGTGAGGAAGACAAGAGTCCTCCTCCTGATGCGCGTGTAGTTCCCGCAGCAGAGCCGTGCTGTCCCGGTCCAGCCCTGATCCCTCCTCCAGCGCGCGCCACTCACCTCAGCGCGCACAGCTGTCCACAGCTGTCCACAGCTGTCCACACGGGGGCGCTGAGGCTCCACTGGAAGCCGCGTGCGCGTGCGCGTACCCGTGGCTCACTGAGCCAAGCATCTGTGTTCTGTCTTCAGCACGGTTTTCTATGGAAGCTGAGGCCTTCAAGCGACACACACACACA
>JBBPBX010001870.1:41983-55610 GCA_038048925.1 Garcialebias charrua | reverse complement strand
GACACACACACACTACACACACACACGCACACACCTGTCCTTCACGCACACCTTACAGTTCACCCCAAACATCTGGAGGCCCAGAGTGAGCAGGATGGATTTCTCCACTGGTCTCCAGCATGCAGGAAGTGACAAGCGGACGTTCTGGCCTGTTTGTAATTAGAAGCTGAGGAGTCGATGTAAACAGCCCGACCAGCACTGCAGCATGTTTACACATCTAGGTGCTCCAGCTGTGTATGTCCAAGTGTTTGTGCGTACGGGAGGTCTGCTTCGTGGATTTATAGTGTTTAAATGTGCACAAACACATGCAGGCCTGTTGTATTGATGTCATCAGCAGCACTGTAGCTGGAGACCCATCTAAACCTTCAGAGTAAAGTTAACCACTTTAAAATCAGATGTGGAACGTTTAAAGTTACAGTATGGTATTCAGGGGTTCTGGAGAGGAGGGTCCATCAGATAGTCGAACCTCGGATTCAGGAGGAGCAGTGTGTTCCCTTTCAGTCTGGTTCTCTCGGTGCAACATACTTGCTATGGGAATTGCGCCCCCGCACGATTACCTGAAGGAATATACTCACGCCTTTACGGCTAGGGACGTCACCGCCGCACCAGAGGCCCCGCCCTCTGGGTAATTAAGCGGCTTGCGCCCCTCCATCTGCCTCTTTTTGTCCTTCACCTCGCTTAACACCTGAACTTCGTGGGACTTCTCTGTTGTCGCATCGCTCAACTGAGGTGAGCCTGCTCCCTACACTGAGCGTACAGAGAAATTTTCCTGCGTATTGCTGGGCTGGCGAAAGCTAGTCCAGCGTTTTTCTACTCACCTTCGAAGTTTTCTTCTTTCCGCAGCTTTTTGCTCGACGGCGCTAACTGCGTCACAATTTCCTGCTAAACTTTAGCAGGCCAACCAGCGAGAGCAAGACGACGGAAAAGACTGCTTCGAACAAAAGAAAACTTGGAACAACTTCGACACTTCTCATCGGACATGGCTCCTGAGAAGGGGAAACAGAGGACAAGGAGGAGGAAAACCAGGACGACGAGTCCTCGCTCGCGCCCATGCCCCAGCGGCTGCGGTTACTCCCTCTCGGCGACGGACACCCACGAGGCCTGTCCGGTCTGCCTAGGGATTCTGCACGCAAGGAAAGCGCTAGAATTCCCCGACTCCTGCTCACTGCCGTTGAATGTCGGCAGTAGTGAGGAAACGATGGGCTGACGCGTTGGCTAAATCCATGGCTAGGAACGCGGCTCTGAAGGTCGCACGTCACACTAAGGTGCTCGCCCATGAACCGGAGCTCGAAAACGTGGACCTGGAATGCAACGGCAGAGTCTGAGAGGACAACATGTCGGACTCCTCAGTTGCCGCCGAGGACTCGACGCCTGAAGTGTCCGACCAGGACGTCGAATATGGTCACAAAGGAGAAACTGTGGATTCCTCCCAGAACCTGGCGCAAATCCTCCCGGAACCGGACCTGTCGATACCTGCTTTGTTCGACTTGTGTCATAGAGCGGCGGATGCCCTGCAGGTCACGTGGCCAGACCCCACGCCTCGCCAACAGGCTACGAGGCTAGCGGGAAGCTACTTTTATGCGAAGCAACCGACAACGTAGCAGAAAATGCCAATTTTTCCGGACTTCCTCATGGAGCTTAAATGCTCCTGGGCGGAACCCGGAGCTCCCATCATGCTGCCATTATGCCGACTTCTTGACGTCGCGGGAATGGAGACAGCGGGCCTCGCCAGCGCACCCCTGATAGAGGAGACTCTGGCGGCTCACCTGGCCCCCGCAACCACGGGGACGAAACCAGCGCTACCCAGCAGGGCCTGCTTCGCTTTGGTGAAACAACTCGAGAAGTGCTACAAGGCTCAGGGCCTCACAGCTCGCGCAATGAATGCATCGACCATGGTGCAGGCGTACCTGGCAGAAAAACTGCAAGATATTCAGGTAACAAAAGACGAGTTGGCCGCAACGGAAGCCATGGAGGAGGCTCGTCGTGCCTCGGACCTCGTGCTCCGCATGATGGGGATAATAGCCATCTCCCAAGGCAAGGCAATGGCGGAAATAGTTGTCGTCCAGCGCCATCTTTGGCTAACACTCTCAGACCTCCCGGAAAACCAGAGGTCCACCTTCCTCCAGCACCCCATTGAGTCGACGGGACTCTTTGGGGGAGCCCTAGAATGCATCCAGGCCAAACTGGAACAGAGACGCAAACAGGCGGAAGCCCTTCACGAGGGATTGCCAAGAAAAAACTTTGCATCCCCAAAAGGAGACACGCGTGGCCTCCCACGGAAGAGACCCGCTGGTGTCGGTGAAACTTTCCAGTACCGGCCGAGGACATCCTCAGTGACTCCATGTGGAAAGCAGACTCGGACCTGATAATACAGGATGAACTGATAATTTTACAGGTTTGCTGCCCACGTGGTACGGGAACCTAACCTCTTGAGCCCAGTCTCCCCTTGTAAAAGACTACGAGGAACGAGTGCCATGTGCGCGCGCACCAAACACGACTCGACTATTGCATGTGTAAACACAACAAACACTGTTTCAGACATGTACAAAAATAAAGGTACCAAAGCACAGACTACCCTGGTTCTTGACTAGAGTCCCATTTTTACAAACAATCCATGTGGTCAAACTATGAACCGCAGTGAGATGCACAAGCTCTGCCAGAAACGGTCAGATCTCGCGATATCTCGTGTCGGGCCAACCAACCTGCTTTAGAGAGCGCAAGAGAGGTCAAAGGTCACTCCTCCGGCGCTAGAGCACGACGAGCAGCAATTCGACATGCCCTCCAGGCTCAGCGCGCATGCGTAGGCCTGGAAGGCGTGCCTACCAAATGATTGGGTCATGACAACGATATGTCACAGGCTCAAATTGCAGTTCTCAAAGAGACCGCCCCGTTTCACAGGGGTGCTGCAGTCTAAGATCAACCCTACACATGCACACGTGCTAAGGGAGGAAGTTTCAACAATGCTGCAAAAGGGGGTGATTAGTTTGGTCTCGGGACGCAGACTACGCTCTGGTCACTACAGTAAATACTTCCTGGTGCCTAAAAAGGATCTTTCCCTGAGACCGATTCTGGATCTCAGGACTCTCAATAAAAGGATTAAAACGTTTAAGTTCAAGATGCTTACACTGCGGCAGGTCCTCCAGTCCGTGAGACCTGGAGACTATGCATGTACAGTGGATTTAAAAGATGCCTATTTTCACATAGGCGTGTGGAGGAAACACAGAAAGTCCCTCCGCTTTGCCTTCGAGGGAAACGCTTATGGTAAATGGTAAATTGAGCTTATTTATATAGCGCTTTCCAGCCCCCTGTGAGGAGCCCCAAAGCACTTTACAATACCAGCCATCCACCCATTCATTCAGACATTCATACACCGGTAGTGGTAGCCTGCCTTGCAAGGCGCCATCCAGACCTACCGGGAGCAACTCGGGGTTAAGTGTCTTGCCCAGGGACACAACGACACATGGTGGGCGGATGCGGGATTCGAACCTCCAACCTTCCGATCAGGGGTCGACTGCCATTACCACTACACCACGGCCGCCCCATTATGAATTCAAAGCTTTACCCTTTGGTTTAAAGACTGCTCCACGTACATTTACTAAATGTCTGGATGCAGCTCTGGCCCATCTTAGGAATCAAGGACTCAGGGTCATGAATTACTTGGATGAGCTGCTGATTCTGGCTGAAAGCAGAAAGCAGGCCCAGTCACACTCCTTTAAGGTGATTTCTCACCTGGAGTCTCGGTTTTGTCATAAACTTACAAAAAAGCGATTTGTCCCCATCACAGGTTACCGTATCTTTGGGTGTACAGATCAACACTGTCCACTACAGAGCATGGCTCTTGAAGGAACGAGTTTCCTCCATTCGCCGTTGCCTAGAAAGATTTAAACTGGACCAACAGGTCCCTGTGAAAATCTGCCAACGCTTATCAGGCATCTTGGCGGTAGCCATTCCCTGTGTGCAACACGCATTCCTGAAAATGCGGCCCATACAACTATGGCTAAACCAACGAATACAACCCAACCTACCTAATCAGGCAGGACAGGTTAGGATAGATTCAGAGTGCCTGTAGGCCCTGGAACCCTGGAGAGATTTGTCCGTTCTCACGGAAGGGATCTCACTGGGAAGGGTGTCATCCCGTGTGGTTATGACAACGGACGCCTCAAAAACAGGATGGGGGCGATCTGTAGAAATCAGAACGCCCGCGGCCTCTGGAATGAGCAGGAAGCGAGATTACATATCAACTTCCTGGAGTTGCTGGCCGTATTCCTGTCATTAAAATACTTCTTCAACAAAGGTCTGATTGCTGGACAACATATCCTGGTGAAATCAGATAACAGGACCACAGTGTCCTTCATCAACAGAGAGGGAGGGACAAGGTCCCGGGCCCTCCTCGGACTGGCGCAGAGGATGCTCACATGGTGTACTCCAAGAATCTTGTCACTTAGGGCGACTCATGTCCCTGGTGAACTAAATTATGGAGCAGACGCCCTCTCAAGAGGACCTCTTTTGGCGTCAGAATGGAGCCTGAACCCACGGATTGTGGAACAGGTCTGGTCACGATTTGGGAGAGCCTCTGTGGACCTGTTCGCTTGCAGGGCTAGCTCACACTGTGACCTCTACTTCTCCTTGAGGGAAGCAGACGCTCCATTGGGTATGGATGCTCTGGCACATGATTGGCCAGCAGGGGTGCTCTACTATGCCTTTCCACCTGTCCCTCTGATCGGGGCGACGTTGGAACGGGTACGCCAGGGAGCACTCTCCCTGATTCTCATAGCCCCCAGATGGCCACAGAAAACGTGGTTCCCGGAGTTGATCTCAATGTTATCAGGGATACCATGGCAATTGCCCTCTCACAGGGACCTGTTGACTCAGGCACGTGGACAGCTTCTGCACCCATGCCCAGAGTTATGGCAACTTTCAGCCTGGCCTCTGAAGGGAACTGACTGAGAGCCTAAGGCTTTGGTTGCTTTGTCCCAAAACAAATTGTAACAACATTCACAAGGGTACCCCTTGGTGTTTATGTTTTATCTAGGAGATGTTTGTTGGAAAGGTTCCCCCTCTCCCTATCTGATCTCCAACATCAGGATGGGCTCCACTTGTTAGTTGTGCCTACAAAAAAAGAAAGAAAGGTTTTGCTAATAAGGACCTGAGGTTAACCTGTGCTTGGCCTGGGTTGTCTACCTCCACATTTGTCACCCGATTTCTGTGACATGGTGGGTCCATTTTCTCCTCTTGTTTCTCAGGATGCTCCAATGGGAAAAGGAGATGATAAGTATTCACACTGATGGAGCACGCTTAAGCTGTCTCTAGTTGGTGTTGTATTTTTATATGCCAAATGGAGACATTACGTTGATGTTCCTTACATTTGACATTTTTTCCTCTTAGCATATGCTCTCTACATTCATGCAGAAAGCCGCTGGGAGCTGCCTGTCCTTTAGGACGGATGTCCTCACATGCACTTTGCTGAGCATTTCAAGGGCGTGTATGGATTACGTTCCCATAGAGCTTTGGAGCACACGTCACTGTGTGGGCGGGTGTAGGGGGCGTGTCGGGGCGTTCCGGTCTCGACCGCCATTTTTGTTGTCTTCAGAAAAAATAAAAGAAATTCAGGAGATTTCTTCCGTCACGGTTCTGAAAAGCAGCGCAAAATAAAGTGGACTATCGTAATAAGCTTCTCCCAGATGACAAAAAAAAAACTACATGGAAAAAAATCGGTATAATTGGAAATGTTGCCCGTTTGAAATAAATAAATGGAGCAGAGACCTGGAGTAATACTTACCTCCACTGACATTCCCAGTCATTTTAGCAGACCTGGTCTGTGTCAGTGTTTACACCACAAATAATTTTTATAATTACAATTCACTGGGAGAGCTGGTCCAATCTATGAATAGCTGGATAGATGATTTGGACATTTTTAAATCCCCCAGATTCTAAATACGTTGAAGGTACGTTGTTGGCTCATTAATTTTACATAAATTATTAATATACATGTCTTTCAGAATCAATCAACCTTCTGTATGCTACTATGAGTATTAGAAATTGTGAACACTTAATTTTTTATAGTATTTTAACTGATTTACAAAGCTCCACGTAGAAAATACCTTATTTTTAATGACTTGAGCTTGTCATGTAGACTTCAAATCTTGATTAGATTACTTTATATATATGTATTAAGATGCATATATATTATAGACAAATGTTTCTGTCTTTTCATTCACCATTTTAATTGTGTGTTCACAGGTTCTGCTCTCTGAGTCATGATGAGGGTGATACATTAAAATGCAGCTAGCAGTACAAAATCCAACTCCTGAACTTGGAGCATCTTCTGATGGACTCAGTGTGATCGCTGCTGCCTGGAGAAAGTTCCCTCACAGATACAAGACATGCAGCATCCAGCGGCTGTGGAGGCAGGAGATGAAGTTCACCTGAAGAAGCATCGTCCACACTGCACAGGTGCATAATCAAACCACTGTGACCTTGTGTGGACCCACACAGCCATAGCTGGACGTCTGCAGAAAGCATGAAGCTTCCTAAAAATATTTCTCAGTTTGTTCTCCAGCTTCAAGGGATACATAATTATGTAAATCATGCTGTTCACTTATATTTGCACATTTGTGTAGCAATTTTTCTATAAAATGTATTAACTTACACAATGTTCATCACATTGTTACTAGAAATGTTTAATTACATCAAATGTTTACTTCAAAATGGATCTGTTTCATTTTATGTTTATTTCTTACCTGAAATTCATTCATTCAACTTTTATTTGGACAGGTTAATCCCTGTTAATGAAATTTGTTAATACATCAAATGTTTACTACAAATGTGATCAATTTCATCATGTTTACATGTTAGTGCTGAATTAAATGTTTCATAAATGTTTACCACATTAATTTTTATTAAATGAGAAAAAACAACCACTTGTTATTATTCAACTGTAAAAATATTTCAAAACGAGTCCAGCAGCTCCTCTGGGGGAATCCCAAGGCGTTCCCAGGCCAGCCAAGAAACATAGTCCCTCCAGCGTGTCCTGGGTCTTCCTCTGGGTCTCCTCCCGGTGGGACATGCCCGGAACACCTCACCAGGGAGGCGTCCAGGAGGCATCCTAACCAGATGCCCGAGCCACCTCAACTGGCTCCTCTCGATGTGGAGAAGAGGGATTTTAACCTCAGCACATCATTCATTTTATACTTTTGTTGGCTGTAAATGGGACCCTGTATACACAGTTTCATTCCACCTCACGTACAACATGTGATGTGAATGACAATAAAGAACCTTGACTCTCACACAGTCTAATATCAAAGCCTCTGTCAGATAACAACGTCCTTCTGTTATGAGCTTGTCACCTCCATCCCTTGAAGAGAAAAAGACACAGGTATTAGACAGAGTTTTGTGTGACACATTAAACAATGATGACAAAACAAGGAAGTCCTATTTAATACTTTAAATTTACTTTTTCCAGCTGGTTTTTATTCAGCTCTGACCTGTTCTGTAACAGATGACTACTACCTTTCTGTTTGTGCATGAAGAAATTGTTTTATATGGTACTACCTGAGCAACATTTGACGGTGTATTTGTAGCTGGTCCCTGTTCCTCCTCATCTGCAGCCTGACTGAGCTCTTCTGGAGTTTAATTCATTTCATATGAAGGTCTGCCTTGACAAGGATAGATCAGAACACAGATCAGTATTAATACAGGCCATTCGTCTCCTTTTTGTCATGGCTGACACATTATCTCCCTCACGTTGTTTCCAGGTGGGGAAACTATAAAACGAAACTCCGTTTTCTATCTTTTTACCTTTCTGGTCGTGGGAGCGGACATTACATCCAATTACACAACAAGTTCGACCCATTGCAAAACTGTTAAAACTTCTTTGATTCCAACAAAAAAACGAGAGACAGAGCTTCTTTTAATAAGGCTTCAAAAATGTCGCTAACGATCCCATGATGCATTGTGCCGTGGACCATCATGCATTGCGCCGCGGACCAGTGACGTCACGCTCCAAAGCTCTATAGCAAGTACAGGGAACCCCCGACCTATGAACGAGTTTGGGACCTAAGTAAAAGGAAACAGTTTGTGCAGATGGATGAAGTGAAATCTGAGCTCAGCACTATAACATGTGGAGTTCCTCAGGGATCGATACTAGGACCAAAGCTATTTATATTATATATAAATGATTTGGTACAGGTATCAGGACTCCTCAAGTGCATTCTTTTTGCTGATGACACCACTTTTTTTGGTTGTGGTAACAATATTCAACAAACTTTAGAATTAATGATGACAGAACTTGCAAAAATTCAGAATTGGTTTAAAATTAATAAATTAACGTTAAATTTGGATAAAACTTGTTATATGATCTTTAGTAATAAAAATAAATCAATTGATTTTCCATTTTTAATTGAGGGATCTGAGATTCAGAGAGTGTCTGAAGCGAAGTTCTTGGGCATCATTATTGATGATAAATTGTCTTGGAAACATCATGTAAGTTCAGTTAAAGCAAAATTATCTAGGTCTATTGCGATATTTTACAGAGTTAGGGATTTACTAAATGATAAAGCACTTTATTTGTTGTATAATACATTATTTGTGCCACACTTAATTTATGGTATTAGCGTTTGGGGTACGGCATGTAAATCAATTACAATGCCAATTTTTATTTTGCAGAAAAGAGCTATTAGAATTATCACCAGAAAGAATTTTCATCATCCTTCAAGCATTTTGTTTCATCAAACAAAACTGTTGAAATTTTATGATTTAATTGATTATAATATTTTGATAATTTTGTATAAAGCTCAAACTAATGCACTTCCTTCTAATATTCAGAAATATTTTGTTAGAAGAACGAGTAATTATAATCTTAAAGGGACAGATATATTTGTGAAGCCACCTTTTAGGACAAGTTTGAGGGGAAGATCAACCATAATTCAAGGAATAGGGTTATGGAATAAATTGGAGTCTGATATTAAAGTGGTCAGATCAATGGTTTCATTCAAAAGAATGATTAAGTTTAAACGGTTAAAAACATATATTTAAATGAGTTGAAATTTGGAAGTTTGTGTATGACACAGAGGGTAGTAATTATTATTTATGTTGTTCACTATTTTGGAAATTATGAGTTGGTTGTGTCATGTGTTTATTCTTAAATGCTAAAATTATGTTGATTATTTATTTTGTAATCCAAGTAGTTGTCTACATGAATTGTTTATTGGAGAAAAAGGGGCAGAAAAAATAAGATTTTTTCTTCTTCTGCCGCCTTTCATTTTATATATATTTTTTTCTCTCTTTTTGTATTGTATTGTTTTCTTGTTTTAATTATAAAATGAATGAATAAATAAATCAAATCAAATATCAAACCGTTCGCAGCTCGATCCGTTCGTAGGTAGGGGGTGAAAATTATATTAAAAAAAAATTATTATTCATTCATTCATTCATTCAACCTTTATTTATCATGCTAACGGAGCGCGCGCACACATTTAAGCATGTACAGTAGTGTACTGTAATGTTAAACATTGCTATTCACATTTACAGAATAAATAAAAATATATTTTCTTACTTTGAGATGGTCAAAGCCGACATAGGTTGCCATGCGTTGATTGTTTTCGGGCCAAGCAGCGCGGGGGCCGGCAAGCCACCGCAGCTGCTCCAGACCTGTGTTAGCTAGCTGGCTAGCTTCTGCTAGCCAAGCCATGAGCTAGTGTTGGAGCGGCGGCGCGATCAATCTGCAGCTGCTGCTCCAGCCGCTGCTCCAGCCTGAGACGTCCACAGAGCTATTCCAGCTAGTAATTAATCCATATGATGCGATCCTGGTCACCAGTGTTCAAAAGGCCGGCTCCCGTGTTAGCTCCAGTGTTAGCTCTGGAGCTAGCCAGGCCGGAGGTGTAGCCAGGCCGGCCGGAGGTGTTCGCACGGCGGCCTGGCACGATCGGCGATAAATCCGCTGCTGCCTGAGACATCCACAAAGTTCACAGAGACGTTTCCAGCTAGTAATTAATCCATATGAAGCCATCCTGGTCACCAGTCTTCGTCCGGCTCTCGGCAGCTAACCTAAGATGGCGTCCGGTGTTCTACATTAATTTGTGACCGGAGACCCCAGTGACTGAACCTAAAATAGCGTCCGGTGTTCTACATTAATTTGTGACCGTGTAAACTGAAGACCTACTTCCTGTTGCCCAAGATTGCTCAAAAATTGCTCAAAAATGATCAGAAATGATCTTTTTTATCATAATTATTATTTATAAAGCCTTTAAAACAACCAGAGCTGCAACAAAGTGATGTACACATGAAATTAAGAACATTTAAACACAATACAGTAATTTCATATTTTTATTAAATATGATATGTTCGTAGGTCCCGTGGTTCGCAGGTCGATGGGGTCGTAGGTCGGGGGTTCCCTGTATGTTGAACCGAGAGAACCAGACTGAAAGGGAACTGAAAGTTATGCACCATGGTAAAATGGTAAATGGAGCTTATTTATATAGCGCTTTCCAGCCCCCTGTGAGGAGCCCCAAAGCGCTTTACAATACCAGCCATCCACCCATTCATTCACACATTCATACACCGGTAGTGGTAGCCTGCCTTGCAAGGCGCCATCCAGACCTACCGGGAGCAACTCGGGGTTAAGTGTCTTGCCCAGGGACACAACGACACATGGTGAGCGGACGCGGGATTCGAACCTCCAACCTTCTAATCAGGGGTCGACTGCCATTACCACTGTGCCACGGTCACCCCCGTATAACTCATGTTCCCTGAAGGAGGGGAACGAGGTGCAACATAGCTGGCCCTTTCAATGCTTAAAGCTCGGAGAAGTGCAATTTTGGAGGAAGATGGAGGGGCGCAAGCTACTTAAGTACCCAGAGGGCGGGGCCTCTGGCGCGGCGGTGACGCCCCTAGCCGTAAAGGCGTGAGTATATTCCTTCAGGTTATCGCGCGGGGGCGCAATTCCCATAGCAAGTATGTTGCACCTCGTTCCCCTCCTTCAGGGAACATGAGTTATGGTGCATAACTTTCAGGTTTTCGTCCTGTGGAACACTGGACCAGCTCTACACCCTCAGCAGGGTCCTGGAGGGTGCGTGGGAGTTTGCCCAACCAGTTTACATGTGCTTTGTGGACTTGGAGAAGGCATTCAACCGTGTCCCTTGCGGGGTTCTGTGGGGGGTACTCCGGGAGTATGGGGTACCAGGCCCTTTGATACGGGCTGTTAGGTCCCTGTACGACCGGTGTCAGAGCTTGGTCCGCATTGCCGGCAGTAAGTCAGGCTCGTTTCCAGTGAGAGTTGGACTCTGCCAAGGTTGCCCTTTGTCACCGATTCTGTTCATAACTTTTATGGACAGAATTTCTAGGCGCAGCCAAGGTGTTGAGAGGATCC
Organism: Garcialebias charrua; assembly: GCA_038048925.1. Classification (NCBI taxonomy): domain Eukaryota; kingdom Metazoa; phylum Chordata; class Actinopteri; order Cyprinodontiformes; family Rivulidae; genus Garcialebias; species Garcialebias charrua. Next base: position 44,245 of record JBBPBX010001870.1, on the reverse strand, counting down.
GTTTTGGTGACCTTAGAATCGCTTCTCTGTTTTTTGCAGATGATGTGGTCCTATTGGCTTCATCAGCTCGTGATCTACAGCTTTCACTGGAGCGGTTTGCAGCTGAATGCGATGCGGCCGGGATGAGGATCAGTTCCTCCAAATCCGAGGCCATGGTCTTGAGCCGGAAAAGGGTAGCATGCCCTCTCCGGGTCGGGGAGGAGGTCCTGCCCCAAGTGGAGGAGTTTAAGTATCTCGGGGTCTTGTTCACGAATGAGGGAAAACTGGAGCGTGGGATCGACAGGCAGATAGGTGCAGCGTCAGTAGTGCACCTACTACGCTGCACTAGTAGGTGCAATAAAAGCCAAAAAAAACACTCGTTCATGGTGTTGAAGCGCAAACTTGCAATAGTTTGTTTCTCTTTGTTTACTCTTTGTCTGTCGTGGTGAAGAGAGAGAGCTGAGTCAAAAGGCAAAGTTCTCAATTTACCGATCGATCTACGTTCCCACCCTCATCTATGGTCATGAGCTTTGGGTTGTGACCGAAAGAACGAGATCTCGGATACAAGCGGCTGAAATTAGTTTTCTCCGCAGGGTGTCTGGACTCTCCCTTAAGGCTGAGTTAGACTCGCGCTTTGGTCCGCAGGCTGGAGCGCGCGCGCTGCGCGTGCACTGTGCCGTGCGGCGAAATGCGTTTACAGTGTCGCCTCTGTGTTTATAGTTGTCCCACGGCGGCGCATGGCAAAGTGCTGTTCTTTTACGGACCAGCAGGAGGCAGTACCCTCTAAAACCTGTGCATATGTTGCAAGAAAGGTGTAGAAGAAGAAATCTACCGTAGAAGAAGAACTGTTTGAAATCACACAACAAAAACAAATAGCTTTCCGCTCGCGTGCTGAACTGTTGTCTTTATTTGCGGTTTTAATGCATGGAGTCAGCGGAGGAGAAAGCGATCACGTGACTTTTGGCGAAAAAACAAAAGAAAAGTCCGACTCCAGATCAGGAACGAAGGAGAATTTAATACATTTTGTGTCACAAAACATTCCTCCATGCGTCGCGACTCCGTCTCCACGACCACAGCGGCGCAAACAGCTGCAGGCTCCGGCGTGAAGAGGGTGAAGGCTGTCGGGTGAGGACCTGTCAATCAAATCGTAGCGCCCACCGCGCGCGCAGAGGCTTGCGGAGTTTCAAAAATTCAGAGGTGCACGCACGCGCTAATCCCACGCGCGGGGCCAACGCGCAGGGGCGGGGACTGTGAAATTGCGTCACTTTTGGAGCGCGCACCCTCGCGCGCTGCGCGACGCGTCAAGTATGAATCTAGCTTTAGAGATAGGGTGAGAAGCTCAGTCATCCGGGAGGGACTCGGAGTAGAGCCGCTGCTTCTCCACATCGAGAGGAGCCAGTTGAGGTGGCTCGGGCATCTGGTTAGGATGCCTCCTGGACGCCTCCCTGGTGAGGTGTTCCGGGCATGTCCCACCGGGAGGAGACCCAGAGGAAGACCCAGGATACGCTGGAGGGACTATGTTTCTCGGCTGGCCTGGGAACGCCTTGGGATTCCCCCAGAGGAGCTGCTCCAAGTGGCTGGGGAGAGGGAAGTCTGGGCCTCCCTACTTAGGCTGCTACCCCCGCGACCCGACCCCGGATAAGTGGAAGAAAATGTATGGATTCATTCATTCATTCAACAGGATGGATGGAAATTTTAAAGTAATAAAAGCCCAAAAAACACTCCTTCATGGTGTTGAAGCGCAAACTTGCAACAGTTTGTTTCTCTTTGTTTACTCTGACTAACAGAAGTGCACATCCAGTCTGTGACTGGACGTGAGACTTCAGATGAGACGGAGGAGAAGCTGAGGACATGGACACATGGTGTCCAGAGCTGGGACTGTGGACGTCTCTGTCTCTGCTGTTGGAGGGTTTATCCTTAAAAAGACACAGATGAGTGTGTGTGGAGGTGGAGTGAGTCTGTGGGGGCGTTCTGGTCTCACTCTGACTCATACAACAGGAATGACCCCCACTACAAAAAAAATAGTAAATCAGTTTTTTCCTCTGTTTCTCTCTCTGACACACACAGCCTTTTTATTATTTTTTTATTTTTATTTCTTCCACATGGAGCAAAAGAGTGTTTAAGTGTGTGTGTGGGGGTGGGGGATTACTGCCTAACCAGTTCCAGAGTTATAAACATCTTGTTTCTGTAAAGTTTTTCTTACTTTTTTCCACAGAAAATTCCCAAAAGCTGGATTTGGTTCAAGCACAAACACATAAAAAGACAAGAGAAAAATGAAAGGGT
>JBBPBX010001870.1:0-37007 GCA_038048925.1 Garcialebias charrua | reverse complement strand
AAAATGACCGGTCTCCTGTTTGTACCTTGAGTGAGGCACCTCCAGCAGGTGTTGACTGGCAGATCGTAAAGCTCTGCCGGGCTGATGGGCTTTCAAAAGTTCTGAGATGTACAGAGGTGCAAGTCCATTCAGAGCTTTGAAAACAAACAGGAGCAGCTTGAACTGTATCCTGAACTGAACCGGGAGCCAGTGTAAAGAGGACAGGACAGGAGTGATGTGTTCATATTTTCGTGTGTTGGTCAAAAAGCGCGCGGCAGAGTTCTGTACAAGCTGTAAACGGGAGATGGAGGATTGATTAATACCAACATACAAAGCATTACAATAATCAAGTCTGGAGGTCACAAAGGCATGGATGGCCTTCTCCAGATCACCACGGCTGAGAAATGACTTTACTTTAGAGAGCAGACGGAGCTGGAAAAAGCTGGTCTTGACAACAGAACTGATCTGTTTATCAAGCTTTAAGTTGGAGTCAAGCTGCACTCCAAGATTTCTGACCACCGGGTTGAAGTGGGGGAGGGGAAAACCAACACTGGGACTGGGAAGGATGTTGCTGGTGTCACCAGGTGCACCAAATAAAATGCATTCAGTTTTATCTGTGTTTAGGTGGAGGAAGTTTTGAGAGAGCCAGTGCTTAATGTCATTTAAGCAGTTGACAAGAGTGTTTGAACTGGGTGAGGGGTTGGGAGTGACTGGCAGATAGATTTGTAAATCGTCTGCATACATGTGAAAAGACAGATTATGACGTGCAATGATTGATCCTAATGGCAGCATGTAAAGAGAGAAGAGGACTGGCCCTAGAATAGATCCCTGTGGTACATCACCAGCAGAGCATGGTTTTTTGCATCCAGAGACAGAAGAATGTCATTCTGTACTTTGAGCAGTGCAGATTCAGTGCTGTGACGAGCTCGAAAACCTGACTGAAATTTTTCAAACAGGTTGTTGAGCTCTAGAAAAGATTGAAGTTGAATAAAAACAATCTTTTCTAGGACCTTTGATAGAAATGACAGATGGGAAACTGGCTGAAATTAGAGAGAGCTGTAGGATCTAGGCCTGGTTTTTTGAGAAGAGGCCTGACCACAGCGTGTTTGAAAGCAGATGGCACAAAACCTGAAGATAGACAGCTGTTAATAAATGACAAAACACAAGGACCAATTACATCAAAAGAATGTTTGAATATTTTTGATGGAATGATGTCCAGAGAACAGTTAGTTGGTTTCATCTGCTGAACCACCTTGATGAGGTGAGGCAGTGAAACCAGGTCGAACTGGTCAAAAACAGCTGTGGTTATTGCAGATGCACATGACTGGATGGTGTTGGATGGACTGACAATGTTCTGCCTGATAGAGTCTATTTTGTTGACAAAATAGCTCTGAAAGTCGTCACAGGTAGACTGTGTGGCAGTTTTCAGAACATTGACAGATGGATTGATAACAGACTGGAGTGTGTTGAATAGCGTCTTCGGCCGGTTGGAGCTGGTGGTGATTAAATTGGAGAGGTACTGTGACTTGGCCTGCTTCACAGCATTTTGATAATCACAGAGACAGTCTCTCAGTATTCCCTGGGACACATGAAGCCGGTCGCGCCTCCATTTTCGCTCTGCTTTTCTGCAACGTTGTCGAAGAGCCCGCGTCGTTTCGTTGAGCCATGGTGATGGTCTGTTTTTTGAAGATGCCTGTTTGAGAGGAGCGATGGAGTCCAAGATCGTTGTGCAGGTGTGATGGAAGGAGGTGATGAAGTCCTCAGGATGTAGAGATGGGTCCAGGCTGACAGCAGAGCAAAAGTCAGTTCTCTTAAAGGCATCAGTGAACTGACTTGGGGTGGATGGGGTGATGGAGCGGCAGAGACGTGCTGGGAGAATAGCCTTCGGTGCAGGAGAGGTGAAAAATTCAAATAATATGGGAAAATGGTCTGAAATACAGGTGTCCAGGATCTCCACAGCAGGTATTTGAAGGCCGTGGGAGATAATTAAATCCAGTGTATGACCCTGACTGTGCGTGGCCCCCGAGACCGACTGCGACAGGTTAAAAGAGTCCAGAAGGTCCTGAAACTCACATCCAAGCTGATTACTTGGGTAGCAGATGTGTGCGTTGAAGTCTCCACAGAAAAGCCAAGAGTCAAACTTTGGCAGCAGGTCAGCCAGTAGTTCTGAAAACTCACTGAGAAAGTTTTTATTGTATTGTGGGGACCGATAAAAGAGGCCACACAGCAGAGGTTTAGCAGATTCCAGCACAAAAAACATGCTTTCAAAACTGTTGTAGTTTTTCTGAGGCAACATGCGGCATTTGAACGCCTCCTCATTGAACACAGCAGCGAGCCCTCCCCCTCTTCCAGCCCCACGCGGTGCGCTCAGATAAGAAAAACCAGGTGGGAGGAGTTCTGAGAAGCAGCTGTGGTCTCCTGTTTTCTGCCAGGTTTCAGTAATCAGAAACAGATCCAGACGATGAGTTGAGATCAAATCACTTAATATAAAAGTTTTATTTGTGATCGATCTGGCGTTAAACAGTGCTGCACGGGTTGGAACGCAGCCAGTTACGTCACTCTCAGCTCGAGCGAGCGGGCGGAGGTTCTGTTTAACGCAGCCTCGCTTCACAGTCCTCACCGGGGGACAAGATGGATACTGATCGCTGGCGTCATGATTGATAGCAACAAGGCATCTGTGGCGACGAGCGAAGGAACGACGGACATCAAAGACGCTGAATTCAGGAGGTAAGTCAGCCGTCGGCGTGTTGTGAGACGAGAGATACTTTTTAAACCTCACCAGTACGCCTGCCCTCGTTCCGCGTCTTCTGCGTCGCTTGTTGCGTGGCAACGTGGTCGCGTTGCGTTGTAAGTACGCTGGAATGGACGCCAGGAACGGTGGAGGTGGAGGAGGCTTAAAATGTCCATATTTGCCAGTAGCCGGTGTGTTGATCAGCGAGTCTTGGAGACTTAGAAGAGTTGAGCGATCATAGACCAGAAGCGAGGATGCATCGTCGATGAAAAAAAGGCAGAACACGAACAGCAGTAAAAAGTTCAGGAGAGGAGTTAGATAGCAAGCCATAACAACCGGCGCCATCTTGGATTTATTTATATATGATGTTAGCTCCAACGCTAATATATATGACGTTAGCTCCAGAGCTAATATATATGATGTTAGCTCCAACGCTAATATATATGACGTTAGCTCCAGAGCTAATATATATGATGTTAGCTCCAGAGCTAATATGCATGATGTTAGTTTCAAAGCTAATATATATGACGTTAGCTCCAGAGCTAATATGTTAGCTCCAGAGCTAATATACATGATGTTAGTTTCAAAGCTAATATATGACGTTAGCTCCAGAGCTAATACATGTATATATGATGTTGGCTCCAACGCTAATACTGTATATGACGTTAGCTCCAGAGCTAATATACAGTATATCATGTTAGCGCCAACGCTAATATACAGGTAGTCCTCGACTTACGACCGATCTGTTCCTATGCAGCGTCGTAAACCGATTTTCGACGTAAGTCGAAATATACGTACCGTACATACTACACTATATACATGTACAGTACTGTATTACCAAGCACTTAGCCTATCCTAACACAGTACCCTACATAATTATCAAAAAACATCCGTTTGGGAGCCATAATGAAGTGCAAAAGGGTTAATGGCCTACTTGGATGCTGGTGACGCCATACTCCTCGGTCCACCCACCGTATTCTGTTTACGACGTAAAACCGCCGTCCACCTCGGTCCAGAGCGTTTACAGTACGCAACGTATTCCTCCACCGCTGCACCGCGTACAGTACAATACTGTACTGTATTCTTCTGCCGCAGTGGCCGCTACGTTACGACGTTTATAACGTAAACCCGCGTAACTCCAAATAAGGCTGTTCATAGTAAATGGTAGATGCGTCGTAACCACGAAACGTCGTAACTCGAGACCGTCGTAACCCGAGGACTACCTGTATATGACGTTAGCTCCAGAGCTAATGTATATGATGTTATCTCCAGCGCTAATGTATATGTTAGCTCCAGCGCTAATGTATATGTTAGCTCCAGAGCTAATGTATCTGATGTTATCTCCAGCGCTAATGTATATGTTAGCTCCAGCGCTAATGTATATGACGTTGGCACCAGAGCTAATTTCTGTAGCTTGCATACCTGCCAATCATCCCGATTTGGGTGGGAAAGTCCCAGATTTTTCCCAGTAGTCCCTTGCTACTTCGCAGTTCGACTTTTGCGGACTCGCCATTTTGCAGTTTTTCAAAGTAGTTGTACACGACACATGATTGTCAACTTTAATATTATACACATGAATGGGGAAGTACAGGATGCAGTAAAAAGTTAATGAAAAAAATACAAAGTACTTCAGACAGGCGCTTCCACTTTGTAGTTTTCTCTCAATATTCCTAAACTGTATCGCCACTCAAAACGACTAAACTTCCCAGAAGCCAACAGTGCCTCACCCAGAAGCCCAGTTGCCTTCTGCTGAAATGGCGGGAAATTTTTTATTCGATCCGAAAAAGTTTGGTCCTTATTCATAGTGACTTCGGCGCTCAGCGGGTGCAGAGAGCCGTGTGGAACCGGACCTCCAGACTCATTGGTCAATCTGAGTGCCACTTTGCCAGCCCACAAGGCCGTCCGAGTGGGGATACGCTGCCCGGAGGTCTGGCGTTCTCTCCAGGGCCCACTGGAACTACCCTATCCGGATTTGGACTCTGTCTGAACCACCGTGTGGTCCCGTGCTGGCTATCCAAAGGTCCGGCTCCCTCCAAAAGCGTTTTGGTGCTCAAGGACTGCAGAGAGATGACCTGAACCAGCAGGGTAGGTCTGCCGAACCGGAACTGAGCTGCTGCTGTTCTGCAGAGCTGGTGAGTAAAATTTAGTAGCTACTGTACCGTACATGTATGTTGTTAAAATGATATAGGGTTAAGAGTTTCGAACATTGCAAGAGTGTGGAAAGGGTTTCTAAAGCTTAAAATGCATATAAACACTAAATATAATGTCTATACAGTACTTCATTGATTTTCACTTACTGTGAGGTGTGTGGGGGGGCACAACTTCTTATGTTTTAGTCTCCACTACAACCGATGTTCATCATCACCCCAGAATTCATTACACCAATAACACTCCCTCAATGAAAAATGTATATTTTAAGTGGTTAGGAATTTTCACGTGTCACAAATAGGGCTTTAACAGACTACTCGAGTAATCGACACATCGATTACTTGGACCTCTATCGAGTTTTTTATTTATTTCAAGTCGAGTATTCTTAGTGACGTTATCACGTCGCAGTTGCAGAACAGAAAATGAATCAACTTCCTGTTTGGAGCGTGTTTTGAACCGGTGTTGCACCATATTCTGTGGCCACCGTATATTGTGACCGTAGGGGGCGGTGTTGCATGAACTGTTGGAGGTCACAGAATGTGGTGTAACACCGGGTCCAATGACTGAACCAGAACCAGCTTCCTCTGACCTCGTTTCACAAATAAAAGGCAAAAATATTAATCTCTAAACCTATAAACATATTAATCTCTAAGACTAAACCTAATGCGCAGCACCACAGGTGGTGGTGCGGGGTGGTCGACCGCCCCACTGTTGTTAGTTTCGTTTTTGACGTGCCGCACCTTTTTTCACTTTTGCAGCTTAATAATAATAATGAACAGTTTTGGGTTTCCTGTGACTTATTTGCTGTAAGATAAATGATAGGAGCCTAATATATGCTCCCAATGTTTTGTTGGTCTTTCTTTGTAAATAATAAATTTATTTATTTTTTGCGGTTTTAATTAGTTAATTATTTTTTGCATCTTGTGATCCTATGACATCATCAACTACTCGAGCTCTACTCGAGTATTATTATGTTAATGTCGAGTTTTAAAATTATGTACTCGTTCAACCCCTAGTCACAAACAACTTTTAGTAAATGAGAGAAATAACATAGGCCAATTTGTGCAAATAGTCAGAGATCCCTTTAAGGCCCCATCAATCAAATCAGCCTGGTTTCAGTTCTGGCCTAAGTCGTCTGGCGTCTTTCTCCCTTCCTCTAAATGTCTTATCTGTGGATTACCTGACCTCACTCGAGCCCAACGAAGAGGCTAACATCACCTTGAAGAGAGCGAGACAGAAAAGGTAAAACATATTTTTTTTGGAAGACCTCTTCATTGGTTCTGCGTGAACTAAATCCACCTTTTAAAGGAGAATTTCTGGAGATCTGTCTGCTTTTTCTTTAAGATACGCAAGAAATCTCTGGAGCACTGCAGGCAAAACCCAAGTCTGAAGAATACCAGAAGGCTTGAGATCGGTCTGACTCTGGAATCGATGGTGAGATGAGCTCCCTTACTTTCAGACTGCAGGTTAGAAAGATATGTTGTGTTAAACATGAGGAACTGGATCCGTTCGCTCAGACAAGCCACGATAAGCCTCTTTAAGCTGCTTCACTCAGATCAAATGTTCTGTTGAAAACCTGTTGACCTGGTCTGGACATTTTAACTGAGGATCTCTGGTTCAGGGTGAATTATCGAGACACTTTTTTTTAAACCGCAAAGCAGAACTAAATATTTAAATAATCAAATAAAATGAAAATGGGTTTGTCCAGCTTAGATACAACTCAAAAGAAATCTTAGGTAACGCTCCAGTGGAAAGGAAAATCAAGTATTTGTCATTTTTATATGTCAAGTTATTATTTGTTTGATTAGAACTGATTGAAACTTTTTCAATCATTGCATGCTAAGAAATAAATCCTTGGACCTGCTACCGACCTTCCAGCAAATAAAATGCAGTTAAATCTAATCCCAATTGAAGGTTAGCACTAGTGGCGTATGAATACATATACTGTAATAGTATCTGTATCAGGCCCAATACCAGCCTCAAGCACTCATACCGTCAAGCCGAAAAACATGCCTATACTTACGACCAGTACCAGCTTGAAGTCATCTAGCTGAGGACAAAAAAAGTCCAGTTTAGATATTTTAAGATGCACACAGGTGATGTTAAGATGCAGACTGTTTGCTGTGTTTCTAATCAAAGAAATCCATTTCTAAAGTTGTTGTGTGATGGTTATAACTATAAGTACTAACTCATTTGTTACTCTGTATCAGCAAGTACCCAAACTGAAGTACCTGTACTTTGTCTGGAAAAAAATAATGGGAAACTTATATTAAAAATAAAATAATGGGGCACCCCTAATTTGCACCAAAACATCTCTCATGCCAACAAAGACCCTCAGGAAGGAGTGGCGGTACAGTAAATTGATTTGCATGCGAGCTCAGCTTACATGGAGTCACTCGTTGTTTAAAAGTCCAGTGAATCTGAATCAAACCAGCTTCCCCGCGGAGAAAACTCATCAGCTTGCAGTCCTGATCTCATTCCTTGTCACCAACCAAAGTTCGTGACTATAGTTGAGGGTAAAGAGAACTTCACCACACAGCTCGGCTCCATCTTCACCGCAATGGACCGGCACAGCATCCACAATATTGCGGAAGCTGCGCAAACTGCGTGTTGATCTCCTCCATTCTTCCCTCACTCGTGGACAGAACCTCACTCCCAACCCAGGGAGGGGAGTCATCATTTTGCAACAGAGCATCATGGCCTCATTTTGAAAGGCGCTAATAAAAAGCAAATGTGGTCCCGGTATGGATCCCTGCAGCACCCCACATCAGATGTGCATCTGTTTACGTTGACAAACTGGTATCCATTTTGAAACAAAGCCGTTTATAAGTCACTCATTTAAAGCTGCACTATTATAGTTTGGTATGATTGACGAGTGTCAAAATCTTTTGACTAAACCCAAGAAACATTTACGACGGTTTGCTTCTGTTTCTGTCCAGGACATATCCAGTTCCCAGTGGGACTCGGTGGTGGTGAGCGTGGAGTCCCTCCTGGACGATGCCAAGAGGATGCAGAAGCAGTGCCACGAGCACAGCCAGCAGCTCTCCCTGACCACCACCCAGCTGAGGGTGGAGTCGTCCGCCCTGAGAGAGAGCTGCGAGCGCTCTCAGCTGGACATGGCCCGGATCCGTCGGCTCCTGGACGAGCTCCTGGACACCAAAGCGGCCTTCGAGGCCAAAGAGAGGCAGGCGCGTAAACTCAGCAAGCAGCTGTGAGAGGATGACGAGTGGGGATACCGGTGGCACGAAGGGATTCAGCATCCCATTGAACCCTCCTGCTGCCCTCGGGTCAAAATGCCCCGAGGGCAGCAGGAGGTTCAGCAAACTGAGGAGCACCCAAAACAAAAAGAGCGAGTGAGGAAAGTTAGCAAAGGGTTCAGTTTTCAAAAAAAAATTGTAAACAAATTCGAAACAGAAGACAAAACTTTTTTTTTTTTTTTTTTACAATGAAACATCTTTCTGTAACATTTTGTTCCCTTTCATCCTTTCATAAGTTTGAAGAAGTAAAACTTTATGGTTGTGGTTTACGTGGGAGCTGAGAAAATAAAACGGGAATAAAAAGACGTGAACGCTGAGTCGCTCGTCTACTGTGTAAAAATCCAGTCGCTTCACCACAAAGACGCATTAAAAACACTGTTCCGTTTATAATAATAATAATCCTTTCATTTAAAAGCGCCTTTCAGGACACCCAAGGACAAGTTTAGAAGGCAACTGTAAAATTTGGTTTATTGAAAAACTGATCTAAAATGTAAAAAAACGACATTTATTTTGCACATCAGTCATATGTTCGATATAAACCCCTTAAAGCGTCACTGACATGATTTTTTTTACTATGCATAAAATTGCTCAATATATATATATATATATATATATATATATATATATATGTATATATATGTATGTTATCATCATNATATATATATATATATATATATATATATATATATATATATATATATATATATATATATATATATATATATATATATATATATATATATATATATATATATATATATATATGTATATATATATATATATATATATATATATATATATATATATCTCCGGGTCGGGGAGGAGGTCCTGCCCCAAGTGGAGGAGTTTAAGTATCTCGGGATCTTGTTCACGAATGAGGGAAAACTGGAGCGTGAGATCGATAGGCGGATAGGTGCAGCGTCCGCAGTGAAGCGGGCGCTGTACCGGTCTGTCGTGGTGAAGAGAGAGCTGAGTCAAAAGGCAAAGCTCTCAATTTACCGATCGATCTACGTTCCCACCCTCATCTATGGTCATGAGCTTTGGGTTATGACCGAAAGAACGAGATCTCGGATACAAGCGGCTGAAATGAGTTTTCTCCGCAGGGTGTCTGGACTCTCCCTTAGAGATAGGGTGAGAAGCTCAGTCATCCGGGAGGGACTCGGAGTAGAGCCGCTGCTTCTCCACATCGAGAGGAGCCAGTTGAGGTGGCTCGGGCATCTGGTTAGGATGCCTCCTGGACGCCTCCCTGGTGAGGTGTTCCGGGCATGTCCCACCGGGAGGAGACCCAGAGGAAGACCCAGGACACGCTGGAGGGACTATGTTTCTCGGCTGGCCTGGGAACGCCTTGGGATTCCCCCAGAGGAGCTGCTCCAAGTGGCTGGGGAGAGGGAAGTCTGGGCCTCCCTACTTAGGCTGCTACCCCCGCGACCCGACCCCGGATAAGCGGACGAAAATGGATGGATGGATGGATGTTATCATTCAACTATGTTTGTTTTTGCAAAATGATAAATCAATTTAATTTTGCTTCAAAAGTTTATTAATGTTTATTAAATTTGTTCATTTTTTTACAAAAGAAATACAATACAAGACAATCCCATCAACAACACGTACACAATGTAAAAAAAATGAAAGGTAGCAGAAAGAAGAATAAATCTTATTATATCTGCCCCTTTTTTCAAACAATCAGATTAAACAATAATAATCTTTCACCAGCAGTACAAAATGACTAACTCTTTCTAATTTTCTAATACTAATACATAACTAATAATTGATACAATACACATTATGCTAATTCATATATATTTTTTCAACAAATTCCTTTTGATCATTTTCTTAAATGTAAACAGTGACTTGGCATTTTTAACTACATTCTCCAAGCCATTCCATAATCTAATTCCCTGGATTGAGGTAGAACGTCCCTTCAAGCTAGTTCTGAATTGTGGTTTTACAAACATCTCTGTCCCCTTAAGATTATAACAACTTTGTCTTTTAACAAAATTCATTTGGATATTTAAAGGTAAATCGTTATTTTGAGCCCTATACATAATTGATAAAATATTATAATCAACCAAATCATGGAATTTCAATAATTTCAGTTGATAAAATAATGTACTGGATGGATGACAGTAATGTTTTCTAGTGATAATTCTTACAGCTCTTTTCTGTAATACAAAAATAGGCTTTGTGATTGTTTTACACGCTTTCCCCCAAACATCAATACAATAGATTAAGTGTGGAACAATGATTGTGTTATACAACAAATACAGAGCTTTATCATTCAATAGGTCTCTGTTCAATATTATCATTCAATAATTATCATTCAATAGGTCTCTGTAAAAAGTGATTTTAAACTTTGCGCCGTGTTTATTCACGGGATGTCCGATTACACGCGAATGCAACATCTGTGACGTAAAATCGGGCAGAGGCAGTTTGCATGTGTCTGGAGCTTGACTGCAGATCGCATATTTAATTTTTTTACTTGAAAAATGCTGTTGCTTTGCCGCATTTGGGTGTTCTAATATCATCAGTGAACAAGTGAGCCTTTTCACTTTCCCAAAAGATGAGAAACTTCATCAAGAATGCAACAAAGCTGCACCCCTCGGAGCCCCCCTCGCTCCACCTGAAGGTAAGTCTGATACAGCATCAGACCTAAATTAGATCCTGCTGTTTCTTGTTCCATCACCCAAACTATTTTCTGCTTCCCAAACTGAAGATAAATAACTCAATCTTCACATAGATTTCTAAATTCGTCGAGTTTTAAATTGTCCGCTATTAAAGAGACGTAGCCCTCTGCCCGATTTTACGTCACAGATGTTGCATTCACGTGTAATCGGATTTCCCATGAATAAACACGGCGCAATGTTTAAAATCACTTTTAAAGTAAAATTAAATTGATTTATCATTTTGTTTGCAACAACGAACATAGTTGAATGATGCAAGATATTTTGAGCAATTTTATGTATAGTAAAAAAAAATCATGTCAGCCACACTTTAAAGCTCCGCTGACATCATCTTTTAACTTTCCATAAAATGGCACAACATATATATATATATTAAGATTGACCTCTGATCGTTTTTGCTAAAACAATGTGAAATTAATGAAAATTCCTCTCCAAAATAGTTTAAAATTAGCGCCGTTTATTTACATGGTAAATTCGGGTTTTTCCGGTCACGTGATTGTGACGTTACATACAGATCTCTGCTCCAACGGCACATTTAATACAATGAATAAAGATACAAACGCATCCATCGAATTTAGCCATTTAAAACTTTAGATTTTAGCGATTTGGCTTCAGTTCGTGAAGAAGTTATTTTGAGTGATCAAAAATCAAACAGCATGGTTTCTTTTGTCCGTGCTGCTTTTTTTTTCAGGAGAGGTTTCACATTCAATAAGCGAGCAGCAGATGTCAGCAAAGCCATTGTGATTCCTCTTACAGAGCACTGTAAGAGGAATCACGATGGCTTTGCTGACATCTGCTGTTCACTTCATGAATAACTTCTTCTTCACGAACTGAAGCCAAATCGCTAAAATCTAAAGTTTTAAATGGCTAAATTCGACGGACGTGTTTGTATCTTTCTCCATTGTATTAAATGTGCCGTTGGAGCAGAGATCTGTATGTAACGTCACAATCACGTGACCGGAAAAACCCGAATTTACCGTGTAAAAAAACGGCGCTAATTTTAAACTATTTTGGAGAGGAATTTTCATTAATTTCACATTGTTTTAGCAAAAACGATCAGAGGTCAATCTTAATACAGGGAACCCTCGAGTTACGTCAGAGATCGGGACCTACGAGTGTGACTTAGGTCGATTCTGTCGTATCTCGCGGACCAAAAACACGTGCCTGTCGTAGGTCCGCATTTCTGCCGCAGGTCGCGGCTATACCGCTAACGGAGCGCCGCACACACATTTAACGGCATGAGAATGAACAAGCGGACATCCTGTGCCATAAACATGCATAGAACTTTATTTACAAACACTTAGATAACAAATTATACCACACATTCATCCATAACACACAAAACCAGTACCTGTACAGCATGTACAGTACAGGTACAGTACTGAAATGTTTTTTTCAGCACAGACAAAGCATACAAAATACAAATCTCTTCCTGAACAGTTCTCAGCCATAATCTGCAAATGAGTTCAACCATGAAACATGAACACTTCTCTTTGAGCAGCAGCTGTCAACATCAAAATGCAGCATATGATAAGGAACTCCCATGCATTCATCCATGCATCCAGCAGCAGCTAGAACATGTCAACCATGAAACATGAACACTTCTCTTTGAGCAGCAGCTGTCAAAATGCAGCATGCATTCATCCATGCATCCAGCAGCAGCAAAAACATGTCAACCATGAAACATGAACACTTCTCTTTGAGCAGCAGCTGTCAACATCAAAATGCAGCATATGATAAGGAACTCCCATGCATTCATCCATGCATCCAGCAGCAGCTAGAACATGTCAACCATGAAACATGAACACTTCTCTTTGAGCAGCAGCTGTCAACATCAAAATGCAGCATATGATAAGGAACTCCCATGCATAAAATACCGCTCGCTAAACCTATGCTACCTGTGGCTAATAAAATACCGCTCGCTAAACCTATGCTACCTGTGGCTAATAAAATACCGCTCGCTAAACCTATGCTACCTGTGGCTAATAAAATACCGCTCGCTAAACCTATGCTACCTGTGGCTAATAAAATACCGCTCGCTAAACCTATGCTACCTGTGGCTAATAAAATACCGCTCGCTAAACCTATGCTACCTGTGGCTAATAAAATACCTCTCGCTAAACCTAATGCTAACTGAATGCAATGCTAATGATCGATAAAGTGTACGTACGTTTGCTTTTCTCTCTCTCGCCGAAACTCAACAACGTGGTGAAGATGGCGTCCCTTTAAATAGTACGGCAGTGTCGCCCAACCCCTACCACATGGTCACGCCCACTGTCATGCGCGAACACCCAAGGTGTGTACCCCTCCCCCACCTTGCCGCTTGCCGTAGTGTCGCACTTTTTTTGCCGTATCTCGATTACATACTTCTAATGTATTTCTGTCGTAAGTCCGTTTTTTCGGTCGTATGTCGACGGCATTCTTTCAAAGAGGCCTGTCGTAAGTCTGCGTTGCCGTAGGTCGCAGGTGTCGTACCTCGAGGGTTCCCTGTATATATATATATGTTGTGCCATTTTATGGAAAGTTAAAAGATGATGTCAGCGGAGCTTTAAGGTTGACTCATCCTTCACAAACCTGCGATGCGATGCTTGTTCCAGGTTCCTAGCTGCAGTGTGGGATCCTCTGCACTCCTGTGCATGAAGGACAGAACAGCCTTTTTAAAACCCTATGGAACCGAACGTGTCGCCAGCGACACGTTTTCCACACGCTAACTTTGCATTACCATAACTCTGCAACGGTTTGCGCTATCAGGAAAATTCAAACGGTGTTTGAAAGAAAACAAGGTGCACTTTTTGGCTGTTTTGGGGGGTATTACGGTAATCACCTTCCCGCAGCTACGGGAAGCCCAGGAATGCGAGTTTTTGTGTTCAGCACGAACGAAGCATGCAGAGTGAGGAGAAAAAACATGAGAATCAGCAAAAAAAATGTCAAACAAATGTACTTCAAGGAATAAAAAGACAATAAGGAGATTCCTGGATGTTTCGAATTTGGAGGAGGAGTTTCTTATTGTTCTTCTGAAGAAAAACATTTGATCAATTGCATAACTTTTTGAATTTTATTTCTGAATGAATGAGGCCTGTTACTTCGTGGATAATAGTTTTATACTGGGTACACATAATAGGATATAGTTTTATTTTATATTTTATTTTGTTGTTGGAATAGTATATCAAGTCTATAAGATATTACAATACAGTATTCATCAGTTTGTACTTTGTTTTGTGTAGAAGATAATAAGGAGAAATGTAGGAAATTCGCCTGTAAATAATTGGAATTGTTAGTCTGTTATTTGTAAAAATAAGTGAGAATTTAAAAAACATTGTAAATATGTTCTATAGTGTTGAAATTGTTAATTTGTTATGCAAAATCTGTACTTCATGTTCAAATGCAGTGTTTTATTTGCATAAAATCTCTCAAATCTAATTCCGCTTTTTGTTTTTTCTTGATGTTAAACAGTTTTAATAGTTGTTTTGTAACAAGTATAATGTAAAATAATGCCAGATATTGAAAGTTCTAAATATTCTGAACAAATGTGCAGAAGCACTTGGCCATAGGACATTTTCTAGTGAAAAACAAGTAAAAAATGCCAGGCGGAAATTTGAGGCTTAGGTTTAAAAGGGTTGTTTTTGTGCCGTAAGACCAATCCTGCTAATGGGGCAAACAAGACGTCCAAATGTCTGTGGTAAAACTCACTCAAGAGCTATCAGCTTCAAGGATTCAAGGTTCCAAAGACGACCAAAGTGTCTGCATTTTACAAACAGGAGATGGTGTTTCACTGCCCATGTCATCTGCTGCTGCTTCACAAGGATCCCCGTCTATCAGAAGTGCATCATCTTTGGTAAGGCTACGTCGGAAAAATATCTCCGACTGGGGACGATGGAGCGAGGCTCAACGTAGTCCAAAAATCTTCAGAATCCGACGTCCTCGACGAAAAAAAAACTTCCACATGCCAACTTTTTGAATTTTCCTCTCCGCCGTGAGATCAGGTAGGCGCATGTGACGTCATCGTGTGTTGGGCTGGCGCTGCAGGCATCCTTGTCACTGGGTTGTCACACAAAAATAGCGTCTTTTATATCGGCGTTACTTTGATGGAATGTCCGATATTTAAATTTAACTCTAATATCCTATACCATGCCGATAATATTGTGCATCTAAACTGGTTGTTTGTCTCGTGTCCCTGTGATGGACTGGAGACCGGTCCAGGGTGTCCCCGGCCTCTCGCATAGTGACTGCTGGATATGGACACCTTTGACCCCTGCGACTCAAAATGAAAGAAGCAGGTAAAGATGATGGATGCATGTGGAAGAACCATATACAGCCGCACCACCTGGTGTTGGTCACTCTGTAACGAACAGGCTGATGACAAAGGTGTTCAATGGGGTTGCGTTCAGAACTGCAGGCTACAGTCTGTCCTCTCCACGACTTAATTCTTGAGGTAGTCTTATAAACTGCACTCTGTGGGGGGTGAGCGTTGCCATCTTCAAGCACAAAGTTCAGTCCCAGAGATGTGAGATTACCGCCAGCTGCTGACAGCTGGGCACCAATTAGACGATTGATTGCAAACATTTGAGGCACCAGACGCTCAGAACAAGTCGGGAGCAGAAGCTGTTTGCAGAGAAGATTCGGTTAGTTTTTTTGTAGGCACAATACTGTACACACATTCGTTTTTTAAAATGCTGTGCCATTTAAGGGGAAATTAACAGGATTTTCAACCATATAAAAAATAAAATAAAAAGTTACAACAAAAAAAAAAGAATCAACCAAACACAAATGTCCTGAATCTTTGAGACAATTCTTCAAATCGACGTCATTTGAAGAGCTTTCAGCAGCAGGTAAGACATAAACTCTTTTTTCCCCCTCATGTATACAGCTTTATCAGAAGAAAACCGTCAAAACGCAGGAACAGAAAATCATCTGTCAGTCGCAGATGCGTAAAAGACCCAAAGACTCGTATCGTTAAAGATTAAAGTTTTAATCTGCATTATAAATCATTCTATAAATACATCCAACGTCACGTCGTTAAGAACGCGTTTTAAATATTAACAGATAAAACAAACAGTGGCAGCAGGGTGGGGTCAAAGGCGGTGAAATTTAAAAAAAGACTAACGATCGGCGGGGTTTCAGTCAAAGACACAAAAGCTGACGTGTCGTGGGAGTCGCTGCTCCGATCCTCTCGTCGCCGCTCCGGAGCGCCGAGGCAGAACCAGCTGTGGTCAAACTGGTAAATTAGACTTTTCTACCTTCTTCTTCAGTGGGGTCAGAGCTGCTTTGGCCTGAAAAACAGGAAAACTGTAAATAACTTTCACCAGCAGGGATGAACGCTGGTGGTTTGGTTGGTACCTTCTTGATGGCAGCCCAGTCTTCAAGGATGTCGATGTCTCTCAGCATGTAGACGATGAAAGGACCTGAGACACGGCGCTCGTTATTTATCTGTAAACAAACAGGATGTGACTTCATCACTTTTTATTTTTATTACCTGAAACCAGAGCGACCTTCTTTCTGTCTGAACGTCCCAGCAGGTTCTTCCTTTTACACTTCTTGCTTCTCATCTCGTCGCTCCACTCTGGAAGGAGGAGAGAAAAAAAGGCAGAGTTAAACCTTTCTTACAAACAAAAGTTGCACAGATGAAGAATTTTTACTGCTAAGAGTTTGGTTTTCATGTTGGTCGTCACGTTGGTTCTGTGTGGACTGCTGAGAAACAGTTTGTACAAAGAGTCAGTTTCCCTCTAAAATACGTTTGTTGTTCTGACTGTAAATGCTGAGTCAGGATTCACCGACTGTAAATGCCGAGTCAGGATTCGCAGACTGTAAATGCAGAGTCAGGATTCACCGACTGTAGATGCAGAGTCGGTATTCACCGACTGTAGATGCAGAGTCGGTATTCACCGACTGTAGATGCCGAGTCAGGATTCACAGACTGTAAATGCAGAGTCAGGATTCACCGACTGTAAATGCAGAGTCGGTATTCACCGACTGTAGATGCAGAGTCGGTATTCACCGACTGTAAATGCAGAGTCAGGATTCACCGACTGTAAATGCAGAGTCAGGATTCACCGACTGTAAATGATGAGTTGGTATTCACTGATTGTAAATGCAGAGTCAGGATTCACCGACTGTAAATGCTGAGTTAGGATTCACCGACTGTAAATGCTGAGTTAGGATTCACCGACTGTAAATGCTGAGTTAGGATTCACCGACTGTAAATGCTGAGTCGGTATTCACCAACTGTAAATGCAGTCAGGATTCACCGATTGTAAATGCTGAGTTAGGATTCACCGACTGTAAATGCTGAGTCGGTATTCACCAACTGTAAATGCAGTCAGGATTCACCGATTGTAAATGCTGAGTTAGGATTCACCGACTGTAAATGCTGAGTTAGGATTCACCTACTGTAAAAGCTGAGTCAGGAATTCACAGACTGTAAATGTCAAGATTCACTGACTGTAAATGCAGAGTCAGGATTCACCGACTGTAAATGCAGAGTCAGGATTCACCGACTGTAAATGCAGAGTCAGGATTCACCGACTGTAAATGCTGAGTTAGGATTCACCGACTGTAAATGCTGAGTCGGTATTCACCAACTGTAAATGCAGTCAGGATTCACCGACTGTAAATGCTGAGTTAGGATTCACCGACTGTAAATGCTGAGTTAGGATTCACCGACTGTAAAAGCTGAGTCAGGAATTCACCAACTGTAAATGTCAAGATTCACTGACTGTAAATGCAGAGTCAGGATTCACCGACTGTAAATGCTGAGTTAGGATTCACCGACTGTAAAAGCTGAGTCAGGAATTCACCAACTGTAAATGTCAAGATTCACTGACTGTAAATGCAGAGTCAGGATTCACCGACTGTAAATGCAGAGTCAGGATTCACCGACTGTAAATGCTGAGTCAGGATTCACCAACTGTAAATGCTGAGTTAGGATTCACCAACTGTAAATGCTGAGTTAGGATTCACCGACTGTAAATGCTGAGTTAGGATTCACCGACTAAATGCTGAGTCAGGATTCACCGATTGTAAATGCTGAGTTAGGATTCACAGACTAAATGCTGAGTCAGGATTCACCGACTGTAAATGCTGAGTCAGGATTCATCGACTGTAAATGCAGAAGAAGATCGTCGGCACCTCCTTGCCCTCACTGCAGGACTTACACAGCAAACGCCTCACTCGGAAAGCCCTCTGCATGGCAGGTGATCCCACACACCCACTACACAGCCGCTTTAGACTGCTGCCATCAGGGAGGAGACTGAGGAGTCTCCAGGCTCGAACCAGCAGACTGAGAGACAGCTCTGTTCATCAGGCAGTCAGAATGCTAAACACTCTGCCTGCTCTGCCTCCCCTCCCATTTGAACTGCCTTAACACAAAAAACTTTCTCACACATTACCACTCAACACAAAGTTTTTAACACTGGACTCTGTGTCATCAAACGGGTTATTCACTAAACTCTCGGTCATGTGCTCATTCAGTTTGCACTACTTCTCATATTTGCACTAATGTTTGTATTACATTACTGCCTATAGTCATACTACTGTTTACATTCACTGTTTACATTTATTAATACGGTTTACATTTATTACTACTGCTTTACATTTATTACTACTGTTTACATTTACACTACTTTTATCTACACTACTGCAGATACATATACAGCATTCTCTGACTAGCCTTATCTAAGGATGCCAAATGTGCCTTATGTGCCTCACTGCATATGCCACTTTGCCTATATACCAACATCAAATACCTCATACATATACTGTGTACATTAACTTATATGCTGCTGTGCCACTCTTTGCAAATGTCAATGCTAGAACCTTCAGTTTATTTTATAGATATACTTTTTATACTTTTTATACTACTATGCAAAAACTCAGGACAGTATTACACTTTTATTATTTCATTTTATGCTTATGTTCATTGGGTGTTTGGTGTTTTAGGGGTGTTTGGTGTTTCAGTGTTGGTGTAAATTTTCATACTTTTATACTATTATGAAAAAACTCAGGACAGTGTTACACTTTTACTATTTTATGCTTATGTTTATTAAATGTTTTAGTGTTTAGATGGTTACTGTTGCACCGAGGGACTGAGAGAAACGCAATTTCGGTCCTGTGTATGTCCTGTACATATTGCAGTTCTGACAATAAAGTTGACTTTGAGAGTCAGGATTCACTGATTGTAAATGCTGAGTTAGGATTCACAGACTAAATGCTGAGTCAGGATTCACCGACTGTAAATGCTGAGTCAGGATTCATGGACTGTAAATGCAGAGTCAGGATTCACCGATTGTAAATGCTGAGTCAGGATTCACCGATTGTAAATGCTGAGTCAGGATTCACAGACTAAATGCTGAGTCAGGATTCACCGACTGTAAATGCTGAGTCAGGATTCACCGACTGTAAATGCAGAGTCAGGATTCACCGACTGTAAATGCAGAGTCAGGATTCACCGACTGTAAATGCAGAGTCAGGATTCACCGACTGTAAATGCAGAGTCAGGATTCACCGACTGTAAATGCAGAGTCAGGATTCACCGACTGTAAATGCAGAGTCAGGATTCACCGACTGTAAATGCAGAGTCAGGATTCACCGACTGTAAATGTCAAGATCACACTGACTGTAAATGCCGAGTCAGGATTCACAGCATTTTTATTTCTCTGTTCTTTCTTTTGTGATCAAACTACTACTGTGTAGTACAAAGTAATCCTTTGTTACTTTTAGCTTTAGCTATCCATTGTTACTTTTAGCTTTAACTCACCTTTTGTTTTAGTTAGCTTTTGTTGAGCATGCATCAGGGTACTACTGTGTACTTTATTCATTCATGTATCAAAACATTCGGCTCATTCATAAGTCTGGTGCGTTGACTTTACTGTATTTATTTTGTAGCTTTTAAGCTTTTCTAAAAAAAGTTAAAATTTGATTTTTAAAAAATGCAGCAAAACACAGATTTACATTACCGGGTACATCCATTAAAACATTTTATTGTTTAGAATCTTTGGCATACGCCTTAATTTGTGTTCATTACTGTACTTTTAGATTTTTGCTGCTATTCTCCTACTTTAGCTTTTAACTTTCTAGCTACCGGTAGTCTTTTGCTAGTTTTAGTTAACATTGTGTTACTTTTAGCTTTAGCTAACCTTTTTGTTACATTTAGCTTTAGCTATCCATTGCTACTTATGGCTTTAACTTGCATTTTGCCACTTTTGAGTTTACAGCTAGCCTTTATTTTAGTTTATCGCTTTCACTAGTAGTA
This sequence comes from Garcialebias charrua, assembly GCA_038048925.1. NCBI lineage: Eukaryota > Metazoa > Chordata > Actinopteri > Cyprinodontiformes > Rivulidae > Garcialebias > Garcialebias charrua. The sequence goes on along the minus strand of JBBPBX010001870.1, from coordinate 16,964 downwards.
CTGTGATTTCTTTAGCCAGCCTTTTGCTCCTTTTGCCTTCTAACTAGCATTTTACTACTTTTAGATATCCTTGTTACTTTTAGCTGTAGTTAGCCTTTTGTTACTTTAGGTTTTAGTTAGCTTTTTGTTACTTTTAGCTTTAGCTAGCCTTTTGGTTTTACTTTAGCAATTATTTGTTACTTTTAGCTTTAACTAGCCTTTTGTTACTTTTAGCTTTAGCTAGCCTTTTGTTACTTTTAGCTTTAACTAAAGCACGGTGGCACAACTGGTAGAGCTGCTGCCTCTCAGCGAGAAGGTTGCCGGTTCAAATCCCGGTCCGGGGCCTTTCTGGGTGGAGTTTGCATGTTCTCCCCGTGCATGCGTGGGTTTCCTCCGGGTACTCCGGTTTCCTCCCACAGACCAAAAAACATGCTTGTTAGGCTGATTGGTGACTCTAAATTGACCCTAGGTGTGAGTGTGAGAGTGGATGGTTGTTTGGTGTGAGTGAGACAGGTCCCTCTTGTAAATGAGTCCCCGTGACTCAACGAGGCTAGCCTGTATAAATAAAGGTTGAATGAATGAATGAATGAATGAATGAATGAACTAGCCTTTTGTTACTTTTAGCTTTAACTAGCCTTTGGTTACTTTTAGCTTTAACTAGCCTTTGGTTACTTTTAGCTTTAACTAGCCTTTTGTTACCTTTAGCTTTAACTAGCCTTTTGTTACTTTTAGCTTTAGCTAGACTTTTGTTACATTACTTTTAGCTTTAGCTAGCCTTTTGTTACTTTTAGCTTTAACTAGCCTTTTGTTACTTTTAGCTTTAACTAGCCTTTTGTTACTTTTAGCTTTAACTAGCCTTTTGTTACTTTTAGCTTTAACTAGCCTTTTGTTACCTTTAGCTTTAACTAGCCTTTTGTTACTTTTAGCTTTAGCTAGCCTTTTGTTACATTACTTTTAGCTTTAACTAGCCTTTTGTTACTTTTAGCTTTAACTAGCCTTTTGTTACTTTTAGCTTTAACTAGCCTTTTGTTACTTTTAGCTTTAACTAGCCTTTGGTTACTTTTAGCTTTAACTAGCCTTTTGTTACCTTTAGCTTTAACTAGCCTTTTGTTACTTTTAGCTTTAGCTAGCCTTTTGTTACATTACTTTTAGCTTTAGCTAGCCTTTTGTTACTTTTAGCTTTAACTAGCCTTTTGTTACTTTTAGCTTTAACTAGCCTTTTGTTACTTTTAGCTTTAACTAGCCTTTTGTTACTTTTAGCTTTAACTAGCCTTTTGTTACTTTTAGCTTTAACTAGCCTTTGGTTACTTTTAGCTTTAACTAGCCTTTTGTTACCTTTAGCTTTAACTAGCCTTTTGTTACTTTTAGCTTTAGCTAGCCTTTTGTTACATTACTTTTAGCTTTAACTAGCCTTTTGTTACTTTTAGCTTTAACTAGCCTTTTGTTACTTTTAGCTTTAACTAGCCTTTGGTTACTTTTAGCTTTAACTAGCCTTTGGTTACTTTTAGCTTTAACTAGCCTTTTGTTACTTTTAGCTTTAGCTAGCCTTTTGTTTTTGCTTTAACGATTATTTGTTACTTTTAGCTTTAGTTAGGCTTTATTTTAGTTTAAAGCATTCCCTTTTAGCTAGTATTTTTTCTAACTAGCATTTTACTACTTTTAGCTTTAGTTAGCCTTTTGTTACTTCTAGCTTTACCATCTCAGTTTCAGCTGCTGTATTTTTGCAGAAAATGCAGTTTACGTTAAGTCTTCGACTCAAAAGAGATGTTTTCTACAAACAGGAGCTAATGTCACGTCTTCAAAGATCAGCTGTGACGGTGTTCATCTAACAGCAACATCAGAAACGATGGTCTGTGGAAAACGTTTACCTGAGGTCAGGTCCACGTTCTGTCTGTCCTCCTCCAGACGCCTGATCTTTTCCAGCAGCTCTGCCTTCATGACGTCGACCAGCAGCGAGCGCTCACTCTGCCACGCACAGACCAGAACATTTTGATCATTCTCGCCACAGTTTGATTTTAGCGTGTTGAATTACCCGTTACAGACCGCTCTTTGAACAACCACAGGTTAGCTTTGACCGAACTGACGAGCTAACAGCTGAAGCCTTAAAACGACTCCAGTCCTGACCAGGTTGTTGATCGTGGCTGTGGAACGTTGGAAGTTCCTGCAGGTCAGCAAACTGCAACACCTGTGGCCATGTGCTGTGAGATAAAACTGCACATTTTAGAGTGGCCTCTTGTTGTGGGCAGCCTAAGGCCCACCTGTGTAATCATCTTGGTACGCCACACCTGGAGGTGGATGGATTATCTCGACAAAGACATGCTCGCTAACACAGATTTACGCAAATCTGCGAATATTTGAGAGAAAAAGTTTTTTTGTACAAAGAAAAAGTCTATATGGGAAAAACGGGAGCAAAAACACAAAAGATTTTATATTTTTGTTCAGTATACTGTATTCCTCTAATCTGAGGTCAGTCGAAAAGCTTTCTACAACCACAAGATGCTGTTTGTTGACAACTTTTCGATTTTCGACGATTTAAAAAATCTGAACTATTCTTTAAATTCTGACGCTTCACGATTAAACGCCATAAAAACAGCACAAATGATTTACCGAATTTTCTGGAAAATAGGTCGCACCTGAATATAGGTCGCACCTACGCAGGGACGGCTGGTATAAGTGGGCTAGTAGGGCTAAGCCCTACCTGGTATTCACAGGTTAAACATTATATAATTATATAATTATAAACAATTTATAAATAACAACTTAAAAATAAACAGAATTTAAAAATAATGTGTCTTATTTAGTGAAAATTACAGCAAAAACTGGTGCTAAACCATCTGGGGTTGTTCTGCGGGGCTAACTTTTCACAGCCCATTTTAATTCAATGTCTCTGTGGTTCAGAATGATTGACATGCGTCTCTCGCCACGCCCCCTCAGTTTGCGGCTCATTGGGGCTAATTCTGATCAGCCCAGGATCAGCCCAATGCCACAGAAATAAGCCAGTTAATAGGGTGGACGTACAATAACGTGCTTCAAGCCCAAGTTTATGTGGGTGTGGTTTAGTGTAGGTAGTGGTACCATGGCAAGCAAGATTAAAATTACTACTAATTTTATTTCCTCATGCATCGGGTCGGGGAGAGATAAAAAAAAAAAAAGACACCTGACCCAGTCTGACAAATGTACGGATGGAGCGAGGAGGAAGTGTTGTCTAGCTTCAAAAACACGGTAAAAACAATTGTTTGTTGCTAAAAATTATAGCAAAGATGTGTCTGAGCTTAACCTTTCCTTAATAAATTCACGAAATGGTCAATTATCAGCTGGATTTAAAGTAGTAGTTCGCTATGTGCACGCGCACACGCACGCGGGTGGGACGGTGTGTGGGACGGTGTTCTGCACGCGCGCGGATGGACAGAACCGTCCCACACGCGCGCGGGTGGACAGAACGTGGGACAATGTGGGACGTGTTCTGTGCAGCGGGATGGAGCTGGCTGCACAGAACAGTGGCGGAGCTAGACTTTTATTGCTGGGGGGGGGCGAGGGGGGGCCAAGGCTATGGTAAGGGGTCCACTTACAGTGGTAAAAATAGACTTGTCCCAACTTTTTTGGGATTTGTTGACACTATGAAATTTTGAAACAACATATTTTTTCCTTAAAATGATACATTCTCTCAGTTTAAACTTTTGATCTGTGATCTAAATATTTTTAAGTTTAGAAATCAAGTCTTTTCATTTATTTATTTATTTATTTATTATTTATTTATTTATTTATTTAAATTTTATTCATTTCATTAAAATCAAGTAACAACTCAAAAAAATAAAAAAACATACATTCAAAATAAAATGAAAGGCAGCAGATGAAGAATAATCTTATAATCTCTGCCCCTTTTACCCAAAGATACAACAATAAGTTACCAAAGATTAAAGTTAACTACATCATCAAATTAAAGACTACATCAACTCAAATGATGATTCATATAAATTCTTATGCTAGTTTTTCATATTCTTTCAAAAAAATCCCTTTTAACAATCTCTTAAATATATACAGAGATCTGGCTGTTTTAACATTTTCTTCCAGACCATTCCACAATCTTATTCCCTGAATTATTGTACACCGCTCCTTCAAACTGGTACGAAAACAAGGTTTCACAAACATTTCTGTCCCTTTAAGAAAATAAACAACATAAACTTTTTCTAAACAGCTTTAGTGTTTGACTTTGTCCACACTCATAAAACACAATGAAGTACAAAAAAATGAAAGTGGTACTGCTACCCCTAGCGGCCGAAAGTGGTAATAAAGTAACTTAGTAATCTAACTTAGTTACTTTCCAAATCAAGTAATCAGTAACTTAACTAAGTTACTTTTCCCAAGGACTTATCAGTAACTTAACTAAGTTACTTTTTCAATGTAACTATGCCATCACTGTTCGGAGGAGACACAGTTTGTCACCGTAGTCCTACACTGAGATGTAAAATAAATTAGAAGTTTTTGAAAAAACCTGTGAAACCTGAAAAAGTCCTGAAAAACGAGGGAAAAGGAGTGTGGAGGAGTGTGATGCAGTTATGCAAAGCTGTTTGACTGGGAAAATAATAATCTTTTACAGTTGAAACCCTTAATGCAGGGCAATGTAAGTTGGATGAAAAAGGTTCTATTTAAGCTTGGCTTTTGGTATTCTTGGTGGTTGGTTGTTTTACGCTTGTCTTTGTGCTGAAAAAGGACATAATGTCAATTTACAGTGGGTTTTCTTTATTTCACATTGATGCCTCTGTTGTTGGAATCCAACCTGCAGCATTACATGTATGTGTACATTATACGTGTGTGTGTGTGTGTGTGTGTGTGTATGTATGTATGTGTGTGTGTATGTGTGTGTGTGTGTAAATTAGCCCACCCTAAAAATATCACCACCAGCCGCCACTGCACCTACGTCAAAATGTGGACCGTGTTTGGCTCTGCTGCAAATGTCTGCCACAGGAGCGCACAGCAAGGCTTTTAAGAAGATTAACACTTAAAAACAATTATTTGTTTGATAAAAAATTATAGTCAAATATGTGTCTGAGCTAGTACTGGACAATAATTCAATAACGATAAATATCGCGATATACTTTTATTCAATAACGATGATATGAAGTTTAAGCATATTTTCGATATTTCGATAGGATTTTACAACGTTTCACTGACGTTTTTCTGTTTCTGTTCGGGTTGGAGCGGCTGCTTCAACAACCCGCCCGGACAGAAAAAGCTGTGACACAAAACGTGCGTGGTGACGTCGTTGTTACGCAGCGCTCACTCCAGCAGCAGGCGTTAGCGGTAGCAGGCTAAAAGCTAAGCTAGTCTCCAAAGCGCGTTAAGTTTTCGCTTCAAAACGAGTCAAACGAGTGCTCATGACCGTCAGAATGTGACTGAACAAAGTTTCACAAGCGAAGAGAAAGCAGACGACATCACTGATGAGAGGAAAGACTAATTCGTCGGTGTGGACGTAGTTCGGTTTTGTTAAACTGCAGGTCTCATCTGCAGCGAGTCTTACTCGGTTTCTTTATTTTGCAAAACGTGACGGAGTCGTTCTAACTAGCGGTGGGAACATCTAACTTGTTTAATCTGAAGAGTTTCCACTCGATAGAATATGATGAGAGTCAGAAGATGAAGAACAATAAAGTTTGAGCCAACGTTTCCCTGAATCTACGACGTAAACAAACAGCCCCAGCGCTGCATGTTTTTTTAATTCAAAATAAAACGAACAACAACAAAAACACTGAATGAAAAGGTGCAGAAAGATGAAAATAGTGTTATATCTGGCCCTTGTTTAAAAAAAATACAAAATAACTACAAACAAACAACAACCTTCACTTCACCTGCACCACACCTTCCCAACAACTATGATTTAATAATCTTTTAAAATAAATAGTTTTATAAATGTTTATGGTGATATCAAGTCAACACAATCCTGTTTCCTGATTTACAACTCAGCTCCTTCAAACTAGTCCTAAATGGAGGTTTTACAAACATTTACATTCCCTTCAGGGTTTAATAACTTTTTTAACACATTTTAATTGAATATTTGGGGGTACTTTTTTTAAAAAGTTTTATACATGACTTGTAAAATACTATGTTCAACCAAATCATAACATTTTAATAATTTCAATTGATGAAATATTTGTTGGGTGACCATAGCACTTCCTACTAATAATTCTTATAGCTCTTTTTTATAAAATAAAAACAGGGTTTGTAATAGTTTTACATGCTTTTCCCCAAACTTCAATACAACAGATTAAATATGGAACAATCATTACATTATACAATATATTCAAAACTTTGTCATTCAAAAACTATTTTACTTTATACAGTAATGCAATTGATTTTGTTATTTTTATTCTTAAGTAATTTCCATGAGATTTCTATGTCAGCTTCTTATAAATAACAACACCCAAAAGTTTTATTTAATTAACTATGAATTTCAATGCTGTAAATTTTAAAGATGTTTAAAGTTAAAACTATTAATATTGACACAGTTGAGAATTTTATGGCAAGAAAGTTCATGCTCAATAATCCACGTACCAAATCCAATAATTTTCAGTCGGGTCATCTGGACAGTTTCTTTTTATAGAAATTGGATGGAGGATGGAGGGTGAAACGTTTCTATAAAAAAGAAACTGTCCAGATGACCCGACTGAGAATTATTGGGTTGAGAAGTTTATGTTTATTTGATGGTGATTTCCATCTTTTTGGAGGCTAAATACAAATACAAGGAGAACATTAATTTATTTGTATAGTTTATAGTTTTTTTTAGGCTTTTATATTGTTTATATCGATATCGAATTATATCGTTATCGACCGAAATTAAGAACTATATCGTGATAAAAATTTTGGCCATATCGTCCAGCCCTAGTCTGAGCTGAACTTTTCTTTAATAAATGAATAATTTTAGCAGGATAAACACCTAAAAACATATATATTTGTTAGCTGACATTATTGTAAGAGTGTGTCTCAGTTTAATTTTTGTTAATAAATGATTACAAATCAGCTTATTTTATAAAAAGCCATAAATAGGTCACACCTGAATATAGGTCGCAGGGCATGCAAAAATGATAAAAAAGCTGTGACCTATATTCCGGAAAATACGGTAATTTGATGTTTCAGATTTAAACTTTTGTTTTTGTCCTCAGAGACATTTCTGTCAGGTCCTCATCGTGGGTTTGATGTAAAATAAAATAAAAACTTGAGTGCAGTTTTTAGTGCGTCACCTCCAGATGCTGCCTCGCTCCTTGGATCTCGCAGTCGTGCTTGTGTTTGATGACCTGCAGACACAGCTCTCTGTACACTCCTACAGAAAGACACACCGAGACGTTAAAGGGAATAAGCAGTGTCCCGCCTGAACGGTTTAACCGTGCTAATCCGTGCTGCCGCTTTCAGAGCGTCAGCGTTTTTGCTACTCGGTTCTTTTTGTCCTAGTAGAGTTACCATAATAGTTCCCCATAGTAGAAACGCGTTGCAGTAAAGCTGAGAGTTTTCGCGTTTTTTTCACTGAATTTTGAAAAATATGTGTAGCCCAGTTTGAACTGTGCTATAAAGTACAAACTAGTGTATTGAATTGGGTTCATAGTGATATCATTTGAGTTTTAAAAAACAATGTCTAAGTGAGAAAAGTGGAATAAATAAAAACTCTTACCATTTAAAAACACATCAATAAAAATAAATCCTATTTGGTCAGGAAAACTAGTTCAAGCAGACTAAACAGGCTGTTGTCATATGTACTACGTTCCTTGAACGTCACATGTTTGTTTAAGGTGTACATGTGTTCCATGTGGCCGGTTCACAACCTACTCTTTGAATTGTGCTAATTGTCAATCTTGTTCAGTTTTGTTTTGGATTAAGCATTTTATTTTGCCCAGTCTGATGGGAGTGGGCAAGATTAATGGTACGCTGCATGAAACGTGGGTCAGTGTGATCTGGAAGTAATAAAGCCATCATGACTGTCTTTACTTGTGACTTTGAAAAAATGTAGTGATTAAAAGCGATACTAATCATGTTAGCGTAGATGCTAACTTTACATCGAAAACACCACAGGAACGCTAACTTCTGGTTAGCAGCCTGTGAATTAAATGTGATCCGTGTCGGAATAATGAGTCTGAATGAGCTTGCGCAAAAACGTGAAATTGATTGATTGATTTTTGCAATTATCGATATTTGAGTCCATAAAGACGCCATCCAGCGACTGAAACAGCAGGTAGTATTTTTAATCTACCTTAAAATCAGAGTCTTCTAGCAGGTATGTCTCCAAAAAAACTTCTTTGAATTCCCTTTAAAATAACCATTTTCTCTGATGGGTGCCGAGGCACCAGGAAATCCCTTCGTATAATGTTTGGGGTTGTAAAGCTGTGAGATTGCCTCCCTCCCACCCTTTTTATAAATAGAAATTATACAGCTGGATTTCCTGTTGACATCCCTTCAGACCAATAAAAATCTAGATGTTTTTAAACCAGCGCTCTCCTAAACAAACCTAGCTCATTGTCAGGGGATAAATCGCTAAACTTAAACTCTGGATCATTTTGAAACTTTTGAGATGAAGAATTTGAAAAATAATAACTCTGTATTCCAATACTCCCCATTTTGCCAGCACAGTACAAATATATAGCCGTTTCATTTTGAAACAAACTATAGTCACTGAAGTTTCAAGTAAGGATACACGATATTATCGGCATGTTATCGGCATCGGTCAATATTAGCGATAAAGTTAAATATCGAACATTGGCAATTCCATCAAAATAACTCACCGATTTAAAAGGCTTCTGTTAATTTTTAATTTAAGAAACTGTCAAGTGTATCTATTAATGCACTATTACTAAAATGTGCACACTTGCACTGTTCCAGTGTTGTCATTGTGTTGGTGTAAATGTCAGGAATAAATTTGACACTAAACATAATCCAAGTTGAAGTGTTGCATCATTTTCAGTCCCCTTTTTGGCATCTACCTGTACATGTGGTAGCAGGTCAAATTAGCAAAGACCATGCAGAATGATGTATTTTAACTCTACAGCAGAGAAAGCTATGTACGGTAGTCTCTGTAAGTAGGTCTAGGGCGGGGGTCTGCAACCTTTACGATCAAAAGAGCCATTTTATGCCTCCGTTCACTAAATCAAATGATCAGAGCCACAACAATATGCTACAACTGTAATTATCAACTGGTGGCCTGTGGGCCACTTTGGGTTTGTTGGTGGGGGCTTTTGTGACCATTAGTGGTGACATTATAAATGGTAAATGGTAAATGGAGCTTATTTATATAGCGCTTTCCAGCCCCCTATGAGGGACCCCAAAGCGCTTTACAATAATAATAATGTCCTTTTTTGTCGTCTGTGTATGTTTCCCATACACAGACAAAATTCATCTCTGCATTTAACCCAACCACCACCAGGTGGTGCAGTGAGCAGCCATAGAAAGCGCCCGGGGAGCTAGAGAATTAGGTGTGCACTCATAGACACCCCAATACCAACCATCCACACATTCATACACCCATTCATACACACATTCATACACCGGTAGCGGCAGACTGCCATGCAAGGTGCTTTCCAGTCCTACCGGGAGCAACTCGGGGTTAAGTGTCTTGCCCAGGGACACTACGACACATGGTGTGGGGAACCAGGATTCGAACCTCCAACCTTCTGATCGGGGGACGACTGCCATTACCACTACACCACGGCCGCCCCTATAAAGCAGAAAAAATCTAATAATTTATATTTTTACAATTAAGACAATTGAAAAGACCATATTCTTGTTTTTATTTTTTTTAAAGGGGGGGGGGTGTAGTTTTTTAATTAATAAAAACTATGAACTATGCAAACCTATGTATTGTTTTTATTGTGGAAAAATTAAGTATAGAAATAAAGCATAAAATTAAAGTGAGTATGTTTTACTCCTTGTACATGTTCCAATATTCACATATTTGCAAAAGAAATGACAAAAACACTGCTAAAACTTGTCCTTTTTATAGTTTATATAACAACCAATAAAATTCAGTTTTATCTTAGTTTTGGTCAAAGCTTGAAAGAGCCACATGTGGCTCCAGAGCCGCAGGTTGCAGACCCCCGGTCTAGGGGGAAAAATATCGGTATCGGTCAAATAAGTTTTAACATATCGGATATCGGCCCAAAATCCAATATCGAGCTGGTCGGCATCAATAACTGATTCATGTGTGTGCGCCCTGATTTATTTTATTCCAGCTGTAAGCCTCGAAACATTCTCAGTAGTTGTCAGTCCCTCATCTTTTCAGATTTACGCTTATATCCATTATTATGAGCTTAAGGTTTAAGGAAACTACCGTACGTTGCCAACGACTCCGTAACTTCTTGAACCTGAGCAGGAGAAACACACGTTCCTTGTTTTATTTACCGGCCACTTGTGTTCGTATGTGCATGCTGTTCTGCAGCGCAGCCAGTGGTTCTCTGTACTCTCCAGCTCTCCCCGTCAGCACCTCGTCCAGCTTCACCTTCACCTGGCTCAGCCGCTCCCGGAACAACCTGCGACGTATCACACGCTGCAGTCAGACCTCTCCTCAGCCGCCTGACGGCTTTAAAACGTTACAGTGAGGCCGACGGCGCTGCTGAAGAGTTATCACTCAACTGCAACTAAAGCACGATGCATTCACTGTCCTTCAGGAAAACTAAACCCCTTTGCTCCCAACTTTTGTGCTGCAAACAAAAAAGCCTCAGTTTTAGCTGCCATGGACAGAAACTAGCTAAAAATTACTCATTCAGTACTTAAAGTATTAATATATGCTGTGGCTTGACTTGAAAATCTCTTTTTGATGCACTTCTTTAATTGTTTTGTAGTTTTTTCTAATGTCGTATTTTTTAATTAAAATGCAACATAAGGACTTCAGCAACCCGACTTGTGGAATTAGTTGAAAAGGCTAAAAATATATATAAAAACAGCTACATAGTAGCTGAAATAGCAGAAAAAAGCTGAAAGAAGCATAACAAGCTGGGATTACCATAAAGAACTTAATTGGGTTGAAAGTTGCAAAAATTACCATGAAAAACTTGACTTTATCTGAAAACAGTTGAAAATGGCAAAAAAAAAAAAAAAAAAGAAGCTAAAAAGTTACCGTACTCAGAAAAGGTAGGACAAGCTTAAATTAGCAAAAGAAAGCAGAAAGAACACATTTGACCAATTAGGGTTAAAGAGGCAGAAATTAGCACAAAAAAATGGAAATTATCTGAAAAAAGAAAAAAAAAATGAAATGTAGCTAAAACAACAAAAAGAAGCTTAAATAACCAGAAGGAAGTGGAGAGAGCACATTTTTGTTGAATTAGGTAGGAAATAGTTGAAATCAGTGCAAAATTTATGAAAATAGCTGATAAAGCTAAAAACAGCTAGCCTGGCCCTCGCCACGCAGCTCCGCTCAATTCTATTTCCCTTCACTGCTCCGTCTGGGACTTCTCCCATAGACAACGATTTCTCCGGTAGATTTTTGACCGGACCAATCAGAGAACAGAAGGGGCGGAGTTTTTGGCCCCTAACCCACGCCCCCACCTGTCCCAGCGCAGCCAGCGAGCAGCCGCATGTTCTCATTCAAAGCGATGCAGGACTGTTTTATATGTGACACAAATGTATTAATTTCCCCTTCTTAATCCCTTATCTGGAGTTTTCTTTTGTTTTTTTGCCAAAAGTCAAGTGATCGCTCCCTCCTCCCTCCTCCTCTCCCTCCGCTGAGTGCAATGATGAGGAAATGCCTCAGGTTGTCACAAGAGAATTAAACTCGGGTTTTACGTTGCTGCCCGAGTCCCTGCAGATTTTCTGGTCTTCTGGAGTGCTGGACCAGAGCTCCATGGTTTTATTTAATTTTTTAGAACGTTTTATTAACATATAAACACAGAATATGCAGCGCCAGCGAGAGAAAATGCAGCAGGAGGCGGAGCTGATGTCAAGTTTAACAGAGCACGGGGGAGCAGCCATATATGGCTCTGAGGGGAGGGAGCAGAATGCTTTCCCTGTTCAAAATTTTTCCAAGATCCAATGGTTTTGTTCCTCAGCAGAGGCCACGCCTCCAGCAAGAATCTGTTCTCTATGGAGAAAGTCCAGACCCTAGTGCGAAGCGAAGTGAAGGACAAGGGTCTGGTTTTAACCAGGCTAAAAAACAGCTGAAATAGCAGAAAAACCTGAAACTTGCAGAAATTAGCTTAAAGGAGCACAACATGCTGAAATTATCATTTTGTCTGTTGTTAATATGTATTGTATCAATTAGAAAATTAGAAAGAGTTAGTCATTTTGTACTGTTGGTTGAAAAAGTTGGTTGAAGATTATTATTGTTTACATGGCTGATTATTGTTGTTTAATCTGATTGTTGTAAGTAAGGGGCAGATATAATAAGATTTATTCTTCTTTCTGCTACCTTTCATTTTTTTACATTTTGTACACTATCATTTAATGGGATTGTCTTGTATTGTTTCTTCTGTAAAAAAATGAACAAATTTAATAAACATAAACATAAACAAATTATCAGAAAGAAGTTAGAAGAAGCACAAAAATGAAAGAATCTGAAAGGAGCATAAACAGCTGAAATTAGCTGAAAGTAGCTGAAAAACTGTTTAAATTTGCACAAGGAAGCTGAAAGAAGCTGAAGCGGAACAAAATGTGAAAGGAGCAGTAAAAAGTTGTAAACAGAGCTAAAGATATGAAGGATGTAAAATCAACTCAGTTCATTTTCTATGAGGAAAAAGTGGCAGAAAAAGCTAAATATTTCAAAAAGCTAAAGTTGCACCAATACCAAAAGTCATCGCAGGATTGTCCTGAAACAGCTGAACGTTTTGAATTGTGACTTGTTGAAACAGATGAAAACTGTGGAACGATAAAGAAGCTGAAAAATGGATCAGTGAGGAAGCTTCATCAGGGGTTTGACTGACGGCGGTCGTTTTATTTTATTTTTCTGTTTCTTCCTCTGTTTGGATGAGTTCAACACATCATTTGCACCAAAACTATTAAACTGCAGCAGAGGGAGAGAAAAAAAAGTGTATTAGTAAAAACAAGGAAGTAATCTTCTTGAACCTACTTCTGTTTGAGCTCCTGAAACTGTTTCTCCAGATCGGTCATCTCGTCCAGACACTCCCCTCTCCTCCTCTCACAGTCTTCATCGTCCATCTCTTCAAAGGAGGAGAAAAAAAAAGTTGTATTTTGTTTAGTAATGTTTAAAAAAAAAACTCTGATTTCTTACCTGAGCTCTCCTCTTCTTCCTCCTCCTCCTCTTCCAGCTCCTCACTGTCCTCCATATCGCTCTCCCTCTCCTCCATGCTTTCCTCCATGGTCTCCTCTCCTCTCCTCTCGGCCTCCTCCACCTCTCCGTTGGCCTGAGGGAGCTGCGACTCTCCGTTCGCCTCCATCTCCTCCTCTGGCTCCCTCTCGGGGGGCTGGGTGGGCATGGCGGGCTGGAGACACGAGGGCAGACAGACGAGCACTTTCAGTTTGATTCTGTTCGTGTACCTGAACGCCACATCCTCCACTTGTGATGCAGGCGGCTCCAACGGCCACCGCCAGGAATAAGCCCCGCCCCCTTCATTGTTGGTCATGTTTTTAGTTTTATCAGGAGTTTTTGTGGCTGATCAATAATTACTGATTGAATTGGCCTACAAATTCTAAACTCGATTATCAGCACATCGATCACCAGAAAGCTAAACGGAAAAACAACTGGCTCACAGCAGCCACAGCTGATGTTGTGATCCATTTCACTGTGATCTACTCATGTGTTCATAATTCGGTTGGGATTAGGACTGGGATCACTGGGTCAGGAAACTGAATTAAAATAAAAGCTGTTTGCTGTAACTGTTGACCCTTATACTCTTAAAGGTATTGTGACAATATGCTAAAACATAGACATCTTTAGAAAGAGGAGCTACTCAGCTTTGATTTTTTGTACACGGATGCTTCCAATAATTAATATATAAAAGTATTTTTAAAAAAAATAGTTTTAATGACGTAACTCTGCAGTGCGTCGCAGTTTTCGGGTGGAGAAAGGAGGGGTCAAACGCCGACGCATTTTATGTAATGAATGCACATTGCAAATAACAATGGCAGAGAATATACAAACCGAGGAATTAACCAATTTAAGTGAAGATTTGAGCGATTTGTCTTCAGTTTGGGAAGCTGAAGTTAGTTCGAGTGATGAACAAGAAACAGCTGGTTATAATGTAGGTCTGCAGCCGTATTTATTTGAGCCTTACCGTTCAGGGTGCGAGGGGGACTTCAAGATTTCAGAGGAGGAAGGTTTCCGAGTGTGAAGGGATGGAACGTGAAACGGCTCCCTTGTTCACTGGCGATATTAGAACACCCAAATGCGACACAACGTACCGGCATTCTTCAAGTTTTACACACAAAAAAAGGCGATCTTGAAGACAATGAAACTGCGTTCATGGCGCAGCCGTAAACTGAACTTCATGTCCCTACGTCACATGACGTCGCAATCGGAAGTACCCGGATTTCCCGTGACGAAACACCGCGCCAAGTTTAAAATCACCTTGAAACAAATTTTCATTGATTTATCTTTTTGCTTGTAAAAACGAACATAGTTGATGATACAACATATATATGTTGTGCCACTTTATGCATAGTTCCAACATCATGTCACACCACCTTTAAATATCATTTTCAACACATTTCCTGAGAAAATGCAGTGTGAATGCGTGTTGCAGAAGAACTTGCTGAAAAACTGAAAGTTATGCACCATAACTCATGTTCCCTGAAGGAAGGGAACGAGGTGCAACACATTTATATGGGAATTGCACCCTCGCGCGATTACCTGAAGTAATACAATCACGCCTTTACGGCAGGTGGGCGTCAGCGTCACCACAGAGGCCCCGCCCTCTTGGTATAAAGACGCGTGCGCCCATCTATCTTTCTCCAAGTGCACTTCACCGAGCTTGGGCATTGAAAAGGGCAAACTGTGTTGCACCTCGCTTGCTTGAGCATGCATCAGGGTGTGTTGCACCTCGTTCCCTTCCTTCAGGGAACACGAGTTATGATGCATAACTTTCAGTTCCCTTATCAGTCATGTTCACTCGGTGCAACACATTGCTATGGGAACGTAATTCATTCACGCCCTTGAAATGCTCAGTAAAAATGGATGCTTGTGAGAACTTCTGCCTTTATACTTTAGGCGTTTTGGCTGATCTCTACTGTGTGTTAGAGAGAACAGCCTGAGTGACGTCACATGCAGTGACATCCAAACTATAGTGTTTTGCAAACGTGTTTGTGGAACTCCAGTTTGCAGCAGCACAGATGTCTGCGACTGGTACACCCTTAAAAGAGGACCACGAGGCAGCTAAGCCCCGAGTGGAATGGGCCTGTACCCCAGATGGCACCTGTTGACCTTTGCTGCTGTACGCCCTCTTTATGGCCTCAGTCACCCAGTGTGAGAGGCGTTGTTTTGACAGGGCTCTGCCAGCAGCTGGATTGGCAAAACATACAAACAATTGGTTTGTTTTCCTCCAACTGGCAGTTTTTTCAATATAGGCACCCAAGGCCCTGACAAGGCAGCGTGCTCTCAGCCTCCTCTGTTCCTCAATGAGAACAGGGTGGGGAGGAAACGTTGAGAGCTCAAAGTCCAGACTTCTGGGGTTTAAAGTTGGGACCTTTGGGACATATGCCGGGTTTGGACGCATGGTGATCTTTGACCCATCAGGGGCAAACCTTGTACACACTGGGTGCACAGATAAAGTGTGGAGGTCACCCACACGTTTCACTGAGCAAAGAGCCAGGAGTAGAGCAGTTTTATAAGACAATGGCCCTCATGCACGAACATGTTCGTATTTTTATCCTAAATTTCTCCTACTTTTGTTCGTACGAAGCGTTCGTACGAACATGCCACGTCAGATTCAACAAACTCTTCTATCCTCAGGAAAAGTGTGTAAATGGCTGCGCAAATATGATGAATCCCACCTGTTCTATTCACCTGCGCGTGCACGCGGAGAGGTTATTTACATAATTCCCACCCCTCAAAACACCATATAAGGCTACGTTTCCTGCCTCAGAGGCAAAACGTGTTCGTTCATAAAATGACAGCGAAAAGTAAAAAGAAGAACTCTACCGGTGCGGAGATTGAAGTTCTGCTCTCTGAGGTCAAGAAAAGAAAATCTGTCCTTATTAGCAGCGTCACTCATGGGAGTAAATGACCAACTAAAGCCAAAGAATGTTTGTTTATAAGAAATGTGGACCTTAAAATATACACGTGTCCTGGTGGCCCACTGGGTAAAGCATTGCACCGCTTATCGAGACCTCATGGGTTCGATTCTCACGAGGTATGACTTTTTTTTCCCTTATTTCTTTAGATTATTTATTCATTCCAGATTAAAAAGACGTTATGCTTCATTTCTTGTTGTATTGTAAATAGTTTTCTTGTGTTTTTTAAATCTGGAATGAATTAAAAGGAGAGAAAAAAAACGTTGTCCTATGTGGGACTCGAACCCATAAGGTTTGGAACTGCGACGCAACGCTCTACTCATTGAGCTATCTGACAGCTATGACTGCGACAGGAGGAGGTCAACCTAAAGTCTGCGTTACCGAAGTCTGCGTTACCGAGACAAATTAAACTTAAATTAATTCATAATTTAAGTTGGTTTCAGTTTGAGATCTTCATATTAATATTGTAGTGTTAGAAAACGGCATTGATAACAAATTGATTTTAATTTAAATACTTTAATCCGTTAGTCATTATTACATTTAAAATTATAATTCGACTTCAAACAGAACCTATTGTCAAAAACAATTGTGGTGCGTGACTTTTTTAAACTCTAAATATTTTCTAAATAACGAAATATGAAGTTATTAGTGGAGAAATTCCGTCTGGATGACAGCAGACTGACGCTCCTAAAATATACGACAGGTCCGGACCACTCGTAAATTTTGTTCGTATCTGAAAAAAATCGTAGGATACGAAAACATTGTTGAATGCCACAAATGATCCTAAATCACTCGTACGCACAGTTTAAGAACAAATCTGTGCGTACGAACGG
>JBBPBX010001869.1:76962-87813 GCA_038048925.1 Garcialebias charrua | reverse complement strand
TGCAGACCCACCTATTTTCAGTGGGGCGTGGGTGTGTTTGTTCCTTCTGAAGTCCACAATCATCTCATCATTAGTATAAAAAAAAAAAAAAAAATTAAGTATGATATAGTTTGTGTATTAGTTAGAAAAAGAATTATTCATTTTGCTATTGTGTATTAGTTAGAAAAAGAATTATTCATTTTGTGATGTAGTTTGTGTATCAGTTAGAAAAATTAAGTAGAATTATTCATTTTGTGATCTAGTTTATGTATTACAGTTAGAAAAATAAGTAGAATTATTCATTCTGTGATGTTACTTGAAGGTTATCATTGGTTGAACAAACTGTGAAATAAGGGGCAGATATAATAAGATTTCATCTTCTTTCTGCTCCCTTCATTTTATCCAACTTGTATTCTTGTATCTGATGAAACTGTCTTGTATTGTTCTTTTAAAATGAATGAATAAACATCAATCAATCAATCATCTCCTTCGTCGTCTTCACATTCATGTGAAGATTATTCTCTTTGCACCAGCTCTCCAGATGTTCCACCTCCTGTCTGTAGCTGGACTCATCATTGTTTGTGATGCATCCCACCACCGCTGTATCATCTGCAAACTTAACAATATGACAGCCTGGAAGTGTGGCTGTACAATCATATGTTGATAGGTGGCTTTGAATTTTTGTTTTTGCCAATCACTTATAACACTAGTTAACACACTAACACACATTATTATTTATTAACCTTTATTTAAGCAGGCAAATCCCATAGAGATCACAGATCTCTTTTTCAAGGGAGGCCTGGACCTGAAGGCCGAACATGCATGTTTTGGATCTGTTGGAGGAAACCGGAGTACTCTGATAAAACCCACGCAAGCACGAGAAGAACATGCAAACACCACACAGAAACACTCCAGGTCCAACCGGGGATAGAACCCAGGACCTTGATGTGAGACAACAGTGCTAACCACTGAGACATCGTGCTGCCAAATTTGAGCACATCAGTTAAAAAATTGCTGCAAAACGCACTCGAGTTGCCAAACATTTTCATATCTATGGGGTGCCATTAGCAAAGTTACAAAAATCAACAACAATATTTTAGTTTAGAGAAAACAAAATTTTCCAGTCATATTTCAACCATGTTATTAATACACGTCGTTCTAAATTAAATATTTAATTTGATAGCTAAATACTTAGTTTACAAAACTAAATACTGAACTTGCAAGTAAAATATTTAGTTCAGATGGTTAGTGGGTGGGTGAGCGTGTGTTGATACATACCTATCAAGAAATTTGTAGACAAAGTCCTTGGTGTGCTTCCTCCAATTCTGGAAATCTGCAGAACCTGTTGAAATAAATCCATGATACAGTTCACTGACACTTCCAAGTGTTTGGTTGTACAGTACTGCGTTATGCTCGGCTTTCCTCCAGACTTGTAAAACCTACCAGGGTAGCAAATTTGGAGTCACGAGGTGCTCCTCTCTCACAAAATCCTCCATGGTCTCTATCCTCTTTGGCACAGCTGAAAAGGTGGGATGTACACGGTGTAGGCGATCGCCGAGGTCAAAGAAGTTGAATACGCTGAAACACTGGGGGGGGGAAATAAAACAAAAACACACATTTCTTGATTATAATCTCTCCAACAGCAAGGTGGCTGTGGTTGATCATTTTTTTCCAAGTGTCTCACTGCTAACTGTTCAATACTTACCATCCTGAGGCAATGGGAATGCCCATCTTCCAATTTCTGATCTGGAAGTGGCATCGGTTTTCCATGAAAAAAATAAAATAAAATAAAAATTATTTTGCAAGGCCTGATAAAATAAACAATGGTTTAAAGTGTAATGTATACCGGTACTCACTGGGCGTTGACAGGTCCTTGGGTTGAGGCGCTGCACTTGCTGAGGACAAAAACAAAAGATTATTCAGCAATGCAAAATAATTAAGATGAAGCAAAAAGGTGCATTAGCTGTGACATGTCCTAGGACCAACGCTCCACAAATTATATATATACCCGGTATATATATAAAAAGTAGGCCACACAAAAGTCTTTGCTCAGAGGCCTGCATGCACGCGCACAGACTGGGGAGATTTTTTTTATTTTTTATTCGTCCATTCAGTAACTGATTACATGTATTGATGAAAAACATTTCCTTTTCACCTTCCAGCCTTGTTGATGATCATTTCAGTTCCCACATGGTCGGATTTGCCCCAGAGGTCCTTGTCATGTAGGACAACTTTGATGTCTTCCACCCCCCTGTACAACAAACAGTTTGTGATTTGATTCACAGTCTTTACTTTACATTCTGAAGGGGAAGTTGGATGTGGTGAAAAGTCAAATAAATGATTATTTACACACTTGAGCTGCTACCTGCTGGCTGGACGCCTTCAGAGGACTGTCCTTGGTGGACTATTTTGGGGGGTCCGCGACTCCGCGCACTCCGAGTCCGAGCGCTCTGCAAGGTTGAACTGGTCCCCTCCGTTTCCCATGTCCTAAAAGACACGCACACAGGTTCCACACATGTTTGGAGTTTAACTGGTGCAATATAATTAGTGGGTTTCATCACAATGAGACATTTTGACACCAAACATTAAAGATTTGGGACAGTGGTCGTTTGTCCTCATCAAACTAACTCATAAACATGATTCATTTTGATAAGACCGCGCGCGCCACGTTCGGTCACATAACCTGATCAAGCTTAATCTGAAATGAGATTACACGAGATTATAAATAAACTACCTTCAGAAAAAGAGGATCATGAGGATCCTGAACAGTTGACAACAATGTGTGTTTGTCATGTGAATGCTCCATCAGGGATCGTGTCTTGAAAGTGCACGCTTTGTTTCTCAGGGGAGGATGGGGTCACAAAACATACCTAGGACACCAAATTCCAAGTCCAGATTAACACCACACACCTGACAGAAAGAAAAAAAAACACAGTTGTTTATAAACACAACTGGAGCGACATGTTCACAGAGATATTAGTCAGAATGTAGTTTAGACTTATCTCATTTTGCCTAGTCAAAGTAAAATTAGAGATAGGAGACATTTTAAAGCTTTTTTATTTCACATTTACTCATTCATTTGCAACTGAAAAGCTTTGGTCTGAATTCAGGTCATCTGGACAGTTTTTTTTCTATTTTTTAATGCTGAAACGTTTCACCTTCCAGCCGGCTTCATCAGTCTAAAACAAGCAGGTTGAATGAATGAATAATGGGGACGCATGCAGGCCTCGCAAGGCTGCAGGCCTCGATAGTCTCAAAGCAAAACAAAGAAACAAAAACAAAACAAAAAAAACTCGTAGCATACGGCTTACTTGCATAGAATAACTTATTTTCTAAACTGTACTGTTCGATTTTCCTTTACATCGTCTGCCGCAGACGTAGATACAAGTTAGCTTACGTTAGCTCGTTAGCTCCAAAGTTAGCTCCATCGTTAGCTATGTACGTGAAACCACAGAATTCAAGAGAGCAAAGCTACAAAACAGAACCAATTACCTTCAACTTCTGAATGGATTGCAGCAAGTTTAGGGCAGGAGTTCCGTGACAAATTAACTGAACACAGTTGAGCTCGAAAGATCACAGGCAGCACAGACAGAAAATAAACAACAACGGTTAGGATTCAAGCCAGCAGCGCGGTTCAACAAGAGAGGCGTTGACTGGTTGGAACAGATCACGTGCTGCCTCCACCAATCCAATCATAACGCTCGAGTTCCGAAGTTCTTCTTCTTGTTTTTTAATGGAAGAAAGCAAAAAACACAAGTACTGCCACCTACTGAAATGAATGTGTGACCGCGACGTCGTGGAATAAATGAGGTTTCTTGTAAATGAGTCGAGTCTAAGCCTAAATAAAGGTTGAATGAATGAATAACAACAACAACAACAACAACAACAACAACAACAACAACAACAACAACAATTATATTCTTCAAATAAATAATATACAGGTATAAGGGGCAGATATAATAAGATTTATTCTGAGGAAGTCTTTCGGACGAAAGACGAAACGTTTCTACAATTTTTTGCTTTGTTTTGTTTTTTTTGTTTTTTGAATGTCCAGAGGACCAGACTTAGCTTTTTTAGATTTTTCTACCTGGATTATTGAGCATGCATCAGGGTAAGATTTATTCTTCTTTCTGCCACCTTTCATTTTTTTACATTTTGTACACTATCATTATGAGATTGCCTTGTATTGTTTCTTTTGTAAAAAAATGAACAAATTTAATAAACATAAACATAAACATAAATAATATACAGTATATATAATTTGTAAAAAAGAAAAAAAGAATTGAGGAAATGCATTAAAATGTTATTAAAAAACAACATTCTTCATAAATCAATTGTCTAACTGCAAATTTATATCCTAAAAGTTTAACTCTGTGAACATGGTCCAGATAACGTCCAAAACTGACGTTCATACGACGTACAAATGCGGTCATGGTTAGACGTCAAAAATAGACCTTGTTTGCACGTCGGGGCGACGTCTAGAATTGGACTCTCAAATGACGGACAAGTCTAATTTGTAAAAAAAATAAAAAAGAATTGAGGAAATGCATTAAAATGATATTAAAAAACAACATTCTTAATAAATCAATTGTCTAACTGCACTTTTATAGTCCTAAAAGTTTAACTCTGTGAACATGGTCCAGATCATCTCCAAAACTGACGTTCATATGACGTACAAATGCGGTCATATTTAGACGTCAAAAAAAGACCTTGTTTGCACGTCGGGGCGACGTCTAGAATTGGTCTTCGACCAACGGGCTCTATATAGACGTCACCTCGACGTCCCCTGGACGTCTACTGTTTAGTGGGTAGTTCTGCCTCGCGTCTCGATGTAATCTTCGTCGGATAATCCGGCGTGTTTTTGTGCATGTGTTGATGGACACCGTGAGAATTGACGTTGCTTGTTTTTCAGCGGAGCCTCCTCGGAAACGGAGCGAACGAGCGATCCCTTCGGAGGGTATTACCGCGCAGCTGTGGACGTAATCCCACTGTTTTATGCTGACATTGTTGTAGCACCTTTTCACTGATATACAGCCTACAGTACATTTTAGCAAATGGATTAATGTGGAAGGCGAAGCGTTGATTAATGCAGAGCTGACAGCTTGATTTAGACAGCGTGCACTCTATTGGTTTCTGGCCTGCTTTCGTGTGTTTTTATTTACTTCTGCATTACCGCTGACATCTAAACTTAAATGTGCATGAACGCTCCGTTTCACCATCTTTACTATAGGGAGACTTCAAAGTTGAACGCAGTGATTTTCTTCCTGTCTGACCTGTTAAAAGTCCAGCGGAATAAACAGCATGATAATGAACGAACTAAACAAACAAGCTTTAGATACTGCACAAAAAGTCAATCGTGGAGTTTTAACAGTTTTTTTTCCTGGCAAAACAAGAGTGCAATTGTTTTGGTTTGTCTCTTTTTTTGTTGTTGCTGACTATTGTTTTAAAGCAAAACTTGCTTACGTGAGCTAAAACTAGAGGGGAATATAAATGTTCAAGTAGAAAAATAGCTTTTGGGCTGTCTGTTCTTTTCTTTTGGAGAAGCTTGCACTGTATTTGGAATATTAAACCCACATAACACAAACTTATTTATAAAATAGTAGTTTTGTGGCGGCTGCTGTAGCTCGGTGGTCAGTGCCGTGGTTTTGTAATCCTGAGGCTGCGGGTTCGATCCCAGGTTGCATCAACATTTGTTAGTCTCGTTGAGCCTCGAGGACTCATTAGAAAACCATATATAAGATCTAAGATATGAACTAAGAAAAACATTAATAAAAATGCACTAGTAGCATAAAAACAATGCAAAACTATGAATAAATCAGGAAGGGCATCTGGCGTAAAACAAACGTGCAACTCTTTCCTGTGTTTGCTCACTGTGATGACCCCTGAAGGAGAGAGCAGCCGAAAGAAACTGACTTTTTAGTTGGACTTTTATACTTTTGGGATGTTGGAATTGTGTCGCCGAATGTTTTATTTTTGCTTTTGTGCGTGCTTTTTATTTATTTATTTTATTTTAATCTAAGATGTAACTGATTCATCATTCACACTTTTCTTGCATTTAAAAAAAAAAAGTACAACTTTTTTTGCATGTTTATTTGCAGTTGAACTGCATTCTTTATGCTACTTTAGCTATTTGCAAATCAAAACATTTAGCTCATTCAAAATGGGGTTATGACTTAGTGGTTTTTTTTATTTCCTTTTTAAATTTATTAACAAATGCTTTCCCCATAGAAATGCATTGCTAGCTTCTGAATTCCTTCAAAAGGCTATTTTTAAATGCTGCTAAAGAGTTCTTGTTCTTTTTTGTCATCTTATGTCATTTCTTGTATATAGCTTATTCTTTGTCTTTTGGCAATGTAGATCTAGATCTACATTTGCTATGCTACATTGCTACAATGTAGATCTCTTTTCCCCCCCACATACGTTTAATTCTTGTTGAGAGATTAGTTCTAACTACTTTTTATTGTAACGCCATTGTTGATCTTCCCACAGTGAAAGTATTGATCGAGGCCTTGCTATGACCCACAGATCTGCACTAACGTCTTTTATTGCTGCTCTGGGCTGTTACAGAGCAGCTCCACAGAGCCGTCAGGGCTGCAGACTTTTATTGGGAGGTTTGCTGTGATCCAAACGCTGTTTTGCAGATTTTATTGGCGTCAACTGCAGTTTTCTTATTGGAATGATTCTGAGCAAAACTGTGCGTGCAGTCTGTTGCTATCACAAAAGAAAATGTGTATTGAACTGTAGTTGAATTGTACATCGTTGTTTTGACACCGAGCCAGGCTGATAGGACCCCCTAGTGATGGAAAACGGGTGTGCAAAGGGCCGTGCTGTCTATCTGAACCCCACCAACAGTCTGTCCTGCTGTAATGAAGAACAATGGCTCTATTTCTGATGGGGAGGGGACCCCTGAGCGACCCACGTCGTTGTCGTCCTGCTCCAGCCCCCGTCAGTCTTCTGGCAAGCCAACAGATGACTGCTGGGTCGCATCTGGCCTCTGTGCACTTAGTGTAATCAAAAGAAGAAAAAAGGTTTATGGCCTACTTGTTAGTGAGCCGCCAACTGATGGGATGTCAAGTAAGCACCCTCCAATACCAAATCTCTTGAGGGATTGGAGAGGGGCTGAACGTGGGCAGCAATCTGCCCCGGTGAATGCAGCCCACAGGCCGAGGGACCGCGCCGTGCAGCTTGACAACCTGACCATGAAACAAGTGAAATGAGTCAAATTGAAGCCATTAATAAACATTTATGCTCATATTTACATAATGTTGATGCCTAAAAGGTGGAGGCAAATGCTGTTCACTTTCAGAGCTGAGCTTTGTTCAGGCCTCGAGCAAAAAAGCACAACATATCCAGCCACGTTTATCTAAATAACATAAAAGGAAGAATTTACGAGACTTATTTGTGGATTCTATACTTTTTATTTGGGTATATCATGAGGAGCTTGTCTTTGTGCTCAGATTGCTTCACTAAGCTGCTCTGGGTTTTAAAATAGCTTTAAAAAACATTTTTTTTATAAGATGCTGTACAAATTGTAGCAGCGGGATGAAAAGCAGTCATTTGGAGCTTGACCTGTGTTGGAGACAAACTTTTTCCAGCTTGTAGTGATTTATTATTGAGTTTTATCTTCCCCTGACTAGAGACTCTGCTCTAAATTAGACTTTAAAGTGGTATTTTTTCTTCTTTTGTCCTTTCATTTATTTATTTATTGCTGGTTTTAGCTTTTTTATTTTTGGTGAGAATTTGGTTTGTGTGTCCTACACACTGTCCGACAGGGAGGGAGTCTGTAGTGGCAGATGTTGGTGCCTCTTCAGCTCTCGATTTGCATTTAAGACATCAACCTATTCCGGTGTTAAATTACTCTATACAGGGGTTCTCAAAGTTGTAGGGTTCAGGGACACCTTACAGGGGAGAAAAACTTTCTGGGACCCCCTCATAACCCTCATGGTTATAAATTATTTTTTTTTTATTCAATTTGTCTCTTAATGGAAATATTTGTATAACATAAATACTTAAGACCTGTTTTTTAATAGTGTTAATACATTTTTTATACTTTTAAACATGGGGTATTTTTCATTCAAGACACTTAATTAACAACATTTTTAATTTCAACTTCCAAAAATTACAGTTGAGAGAAAATTCACAGGATCATAAACCACTTCAAAACTTCATCCATTCATCAAAGTTAATGCTCAATAATCCAGGTACAAATCTAACAATGTTCAGTCAGGTCATCTGGATGGTTTATTTTTATTTTCCTGAGATGTTTCATCCTTCATCCAGGACCTCTTCAGTCCGAGTAGCCAAACAAACTGTCCCACAAATACCACACTCCCATAGTGGAAAAATAAACAGTTTGCTTGTGATGGGGTCTGGGGCCCGTCCTTTCCCCTGTCAACTCCTCTGAGGCAGTCATGCCATGCTCCAGTTTGTTTGTGGCTCCTTGAACTGAAGACGTTCTTTGAACGAAAGAAAAACATTTCAGCAAATTAAAAAACGGTCCACATTACCTGACTGCTGTACTGTATTTGTACCCGGATTATTGAGCATGAACTATGGTGTTCTGAACCATTTTGGCATGACTGTCTCAAAGAAGTTGACGAGAGAGAGGACAGGCCCCAGAAATATCACCAGAAAACAGTTTTTTTTCTCCAGAATTGGAGTGTGGCATTTGTGGGAATCCAGTTTGTTCATGTCTCCTCGGACTGAAGAAGTTCTTTGGATGAAGGACGAAACATCTAGGCCTGTCACGTTAACAAATTTTGCTGGGCGATTAATTGTCTCAGAAATTATTGCGATAAACGATAATATTGTTTTGAATTTCACAATAAATAGTAATAATAGCCAAATTTAAGGAGAATTTTTGGTTAATTTTGTGTGTAGTAACTTACTTGACCACTGCATAGCAGTATAAGACTGTTTGAACCAAGGATGGATAGTGAGGGAGCGAACAGCGTGTCTCTTTAAGAAAAATGGGAGGAAGGCCCCTTGACGAGACATGGGCAGTCTCTCGTTCCTTTTTCCGGTTCTCAAAATGACGGACGTCGGTGTGGTTTGAGCTCTTTAGCATAGCATTTTTCACACAAAGCTTTTAATATAAAATCGTAAACAAGTTCTCAGCTTCTTTTTGTAGAGAAAAACAACTTTTTACACGAAGGTACAGGTTTCAACCGTGAATTTTGGAGCTTCAACAAGACGGAAGTTTTTTCCCTGTGATCGGCCTGTTAGCTTAGCTCGTAGCTTCTCAGCTTAGCTTCTTTTAAAGATCCAAAAACACAATTTTGGATGGTTAAAATGGATTTTAAAGAGAAAAGAGAAATGGAGGGTTCAGTGAAGAGCGCCAGAGTTTAACCTTTTGTCATCCAGTGTCTTCAGTAGAAAGAGAGACGCGAAGAAACGATAAAGCCGATCAATAAAAATGAGGTTGATTTATTTTATTTTTTAATTTTTTTCTTCTTTCGGCTTCTCCCTTCGTCAGGGGTCGCCACAGCGAGCTAGTCGTATGAAGATTTGGAAATTGTTTTTATGCCGGATGCCCTTCCTGACACAACCACAGACCACCGAGCTACCACAGCCCTCTGTGTGGAGCAGAGAGCTGATAGGGGGCCAATATGGTGAAGTGGCAGGGGAACCGACTTGGGACCCGAAGGACCCAGGTTCGAACCCCAGTCACGGCATAACTTGTGGTGTGTTTGAACAGCACATCTCATCCCAATTGCTCCCCGGCGCGCTTTCTATAGCTGCCCACTGCCCCACCTGGTGGTGATTGGGTTAAATGCAGAGTCAAATTTTGTCTTGTATGGAAACGTACACAGATGACAAAAATGTGACATTATTATTATTATTATTATTATATCTAGGGTGCCTGGGGGAGCAGATGGAGTGGGTTAAGGGCCTTGCTCAAGGGCCCAGAGTGGGGCAGATGAGGGTGGAGACAGGTGTGACTGCTCCACATTTTTGATGTTGTCGGTGCCGGGGCTTGAACCGGCGATCTTCCAATCACAAGCGCACCTTCTTAACCTCTGCGCCACCACTCCCACATGGTTGATTTATTTATCATGCGATTAATTAATTTATTGTTTATCTTGACAGGCCTAGAAATGTCTCATGAAAGAAAAGAATATGTCCATATGACCTATTCACTTAAAGAACATTGCCACTCTTCTTCTATTGCNTGGATAGATACATAGATAGATACATGGATAGATACATAGATTGATACATAGATAGATACATGGATAGATACATAGATGATACATAGATAGATACATAGATAGATACATAGATAGATACATAGATAGATACATAGATGATACATAGATAGATACAGTACTTAGATAGATACAGTACATAGATAGATACATAGATGATACATAGATAGATACATAGATAGATACATAGATAGATACATAGATAGATACATAAATAGATACATAGATAGACACATAGATAGATACATGGATAGATACATGGATAGACACATAGATAGATACATGGATAGATATATGGATAGATACATAGATAGATACATAGATAGATACATAGATAGATACGTAGATAAATACATAGATAGATTGATACATAGATAGATACATGGATAGATACATGGATAGATACATGGATAGATACATGGATAGATACATGGATAGATACATGGATAGATACATAGATAAATACATAGATAGATTGATACATAGATGGATACATGGATAGATACATGGATAGATACATGGATAGATACATGGATAGATACATGGATAGATACATGGATAGATACATGGATAGATACATGGATAGATACATGGATAGATACATAGATAGATACATAGATAGATACATAGATAAATACATAGATAGATTGATACATAGATGGAT
>JBBPBX010001869.1:34462-69462 GCA_038048925.1 Garcialebias charrua | reverse complement strand
ATGGCATGAGGATGCTGCTTAAGGTGCCGCGATGGAGTAGTGCCAGTCAGATGTTTGTGAATGCCATTGTACCAACTTGTGCAGCTGTGCTTCGAAACCTTATGTACAGATGTATGTGTAGGCTAACAGACTCTGTAAATTACTTTGACCAACCCTGTACAGAGCTCGGTTAGGTTCTCTTCTAGTCTGTGGAATCACCGGCGCCTTGATTTATATGGCAATGGATGAACATTCTATTTTTATTGTGTCTTGTTGGTGTTATTTATTTATTGCCTGTTTTTTGTTTACTATGGACCATGGATGTCTGAAATATAGTTTTTGATTGATTGGTTGTGCTTGAGTGCCTGACCACTGAGATCCTAGAAATGTCAGGAAACGTGGCTCGTGACAGCGGAGGGACGGGGATCGTCCCGTGGCACCTGCAGCTGGCTGCTCTCCGCAGCAACGAGGAGCTCAGCAGGCTGCTGGGAGGAGTGGCCATCGCTCAGGGAGGAGATCCGCCCGCTCCTGCAGCCCAGGGGAACCGAGAAGCTAGCCAGTCTGGGTGAACGGGTCAGACAGGATCTGCAGCCAGTGGGATGGACCTTTACAAGAGATCCTTCCTACTTACAGCCATCAGCATCTATAACATCTCTTGATGAAACGAGGATAACGAGCTACAACAACATTTAATTTCCCTTTGGGATTAATAAAGTATTTTTGAATTGAATTGTTGAGAACAGCACCACACACACTGTGGTCCTGGCTCTTCTGCTGCCCCACAACAACTGGGTTTGAGATCACTTTAATCTGTTTTGCACCTTACAAGAAAGCTGACATCATGTTAGCATTATCTATGGCATCCTGATGCATGCTCAATAATCCAGGTAGAAAAATCTAAAACAGCTAAGTCTGGTCCTCTGGGCATTCAAAAAACAAAACAAAACGGAAAAGTAGAAATGTTTCTACTTTTTTTTATATGTCCAGTGGACCAGACTTAGCTTTTTTTAGATATAATCTATAGTGATTCAGATATTCATGAATGCATTAGCATTTAATTTACTGTCTGTTTGTCTCTCTTTTAATTCTTTACATCACAGTTCAACTTCTAATGCTTAATTAGCTTATTATTTCAGCTGCGTGTTGCTATTCAATGTTTTTTTTCTGTGCTCCAGTAATACCAGTGCTTCTTGCAACACATTATGAGGATCATGGTCTCCAAGGAATAGTTCAGTGATTGTTAAGTAGGTCCATCCATTATCTGCTGCTTGTTCCAGAGTCAGTTTGTGGGGGGAGGTCCAGACATCTCTGTCCACAGCCAACTCGTCCCGCTCTTCTGGAAGGATTCCTAGGAAGTAGGTTTTTGTGTAAAAAGTTATAAATAATTATCTTACGTGCTGTAGATAGCTTCTTTAATATCACAGTTTGATGACATTGTGGTTGTTTACATAGAACTTGTTGGATATTTTCAAGTGCAAGTAGCATTAGCAGCTAGCTTTAGCTTTTCTGGGGTATCAGAGATTCATGTCTGGCGATAGAAATGTTTATTATGAAATAATTTCTGGTATGAAAGTTTAAATAACTGTTCACTTGAACTGCTGTGAAATGTTGCAGTGGATTTGTTTAAGGTGGAAGCAGTCCATGTTGGAATCCTCAAATTAAAACGGGTTTCAGTCTTTAAAATTTTAAACGGTTCATGTGAACACTTAATAAATGTTTACACCAATATTAATTTAGCATTAATTGGTAATTTTAGCATAAATATAATCCCTTTGAAAAGTCTTGGAGCAGCAAGGCACATTCCTTTATCTTTGTTGTTCTCTGGATACATTTGGGTTCAAGGTGAAAAAGACGAGTACGAGACAAAAGTTCAGAAATTCAGCGTTTATTTCCTGGTGTTTACATTTAGATGTGTTGAACAGCTCAGGACACATCACTGTTTGTATTAAACCACAAAATGTTTAGGTGAGCAAAAGTAAAGGACAAAATAATCTTAAATTAACAACTTTTAATATTTGGTGACATGACTCTTGTTTTCAAACTGCTGCTTTCTTCACTTGTGATGCTGTTCCAGGCTTTTACCACAGCTTTTGTAAGTTCTTGTTTGTTTTGGAGGTTTGTCCCTTCAGTCTCCTCTTCAGGAGGTGAAATGCATGCTGGGTTATGGTCAGATGATGGACTCGGCCAGATGAAGTGCTTTGTTCTGTTAGTGATGTGCTTTGGGTCATTGTCCAGCTGCATGATAAACTTCCTCCCATTTAGTTTGGATACATTTCTCCTAACGAGCCTGTTCCAGAAGCAGCCGTGCACGCCCAAGCCATGACATTACCTCCACCATGCTTCACAGACGAGCTTGTATGCAGTTCCTTTCTTTCTCCACTCTTTGTTCTTCCCATCACTTTGGTAGAGACAGAGCTTGGACTCATCAGTGCATTTTTGGGTTGGGCCTCTATATTTCTGCTCTCAGAGTCTTCTTCGAACAGTGGATCACTGTTGGTGATGTCACTGATGTTTTGTGGTTTCTTCACAGCTCTCACAATATTTCTGTCATCAACTATTGTTGATTTCTTTGGCCAACCTGTTCGACGTCTGTTGCTCACACTGGTACTTTCTTTGTTTTTCAGGACATTCCAAGTTGTGCTTGCTACACCCAACGTTTGTTTAATGGCTCTGATAGATTTTCCTCATTTTCTCAGCTTCACAATGCTTTGTTTTTCTCCCATAGACAGCTCTTTGTTCTTTATCTTGGTTTATCCTCTTTCACAAGAAATTCAGTCTTTATAGGTTTAAACCCAGGCTAAGACTTAGACTGGTCACACAGAGCTATCTAATGATAGAACAATCAAAATAAAAGGCAACATCTGGTCAACAAGAAACGCCTGTCAGTCACATGTTCCAATAGTTTTCATCACTTGAAACATGAGTGGGCTCAAACAAGAGCCCATGAGCTGTTCAACACATCTAAATGTAATGATAAAGAGTTAAAAGCTGAAGTTCTGAACTCTTGTCTCATGTTAGGAATTAGGAATTATTATATACAGTTCCCTAATAGATGTGACCTCTGGATGCCTTGGAAGTGCTAAATCTAACTATGGGTGCTGCTTATACTTGTGATTAATCACATAAATCCTTGAAAATACCCATGACATGCAAAACTAATGAAGCTGTAAAGGTTTGTAAAACAGTGCTCGCATTAACCGCTAAAACATTTTGATGATTGAAGTTGCTTTAATATGTGAAACAATCCACTTTACACTCATTAGCTTGTCAGTCTGGTCACAATTAAACTATTTTTCTTCAAATTTATTTATTTATAGATTTGTTCGTTTAAAAACAAAATCCCATAAAACGATAACATACAAAATATAAAAAATGAAAGGTAGCAGAAAGAAGAAAAAAATCTTATTATATCTGCCCCTTTTTTCAAACAATCAGTTCAAACAATAATAATCTTCAAGTAACAGAACAAAATGAATAACTTTATCTAATTTTCTAACTCTAATACAATACACATTATGCTACTTCATATATATATTTTCAACAATTCAGTTTTGATCATTTTCTTAAATGTACACATTGACTTAGCATTTTTAACTTCATTCTCCAAGCCATTCCATAATCTAATTCCCTGGATTGAGGTAGAACGTCCCTTCAAACTAGTTCTGAATTTTGGTTTTACAAATATCTCTGTCCCCTTAATATTATAACTTTGTCTTTTAACAAAATGCATTTGGATAATTAAAGGTAATGCATTATTCTGAGCCCTATACATAACTGATAAAATATAATCTACCAAATCATGGAACTTCAATAACTTCAGTTGATAAAATAATGTACTTTATGGATGACAGTAATGTTTTCTGGTGATTATTCTTACAGCTCTTTTCTGTAAAACAAAAACAGGCTTTGTGATTGTTTTACACGCTTTTCCCCAAACATCAATACAATATATTAAGTGTGGAACAATGATTGTGTTATACAACAAATACAGAGCTTTATCATTCAATAAGTCACTGACTTTGTACAGTACTGCAATAGATTTAGCAATTTTTATTCTTACATAATTTATGTGTTGTTTCCATGTCAGTTTGTCATCAATAATAACACCCAAAAACTTCACCTCATTCACTCTACAAATTTCAACACCATCAATTTTAAATGGAACATCAACAGTTTTCTTTTTATTACTGAATATCAATATATCAAAAAATTGAAGTCATTAGAGGAGATATACAAAACAGGTAAGACATTTATTATTACGAACTTTTACACAGAAACCTACTTCAAGCATCTGAGCTATTTTTCTAAGGTTTTGGGCTACTAAAAATAATTCCACCTAAAAGCCCTGCAGTGCCTATTTCTAGTTGTGTCACAGTCCAACCAAAGAGTTGCCTGAGTTAGCAGCACAAGAGAATCATTTGTCCATCAGTAACCTTATCAGTATGTGTTTTGTTCTGCTGTGTTCCCTTTTTAAGAAATACTGTATACTGTACTGTATTCTGAATTTGTATCTTGTATCTTGCTCGGCCCAGCATCTTTTTGCAGAGCTGTCCGTGGTCCTGAACACAGGCCCAGCACCTGCTTTATGCAGAGCTGTCCGTGGTCCTGAACACGTCTCGCATGGATCCCTGGTTGTGCAGCCGTTGTGGCTTTGTAGTCGCTCACTAACCTGCTTAACCTACTTTCTACTGGCCGGTCTTTCATTAGTCCACACGGTGGGGAGTGCTGTTGGATAAATATAGCATGCTTAACAACTCAAACAGCGTCAGCGCGAAGCACTGACTGCGTTTCCCCATTTCAGCGCTCCACGGATCATTCCCAGTAATGAAGCTCAGCTCGTCGTCTGAACATGAGCTCCTCATGTTTGTCCCATTAACCCAAGCCTGTGGGAAACGTGTCGGGACGCGTTTGAATCTTTTTATTGAGATGAATATGACCGAATTAACGGCATTTTTTAAGATCTTAATTGTCCAATTACGTGGGCAGCTGTTGTGCTGCGCCGCAATGCCAGTTCTAGTGCTGTTGCCTAGCAACCGGAGCAGCACAATGCAACGATTTTTCTGTTAAGTGGCATCGTTTCCTCTCAGCGGGACGAGACTGTGGACTCACAAAACAAATCGTAATCTGCAGCGTGCATGTGTGTGTGTTCGTGCTTTTTAAAAACCTTTTATTGGATACCTTGTTATGATGGACGTGCTCGTCCTGGAGGTGAATAAGTGGAGTACATGCACAGATCTGCAAACAGAATCATTCCAGTTGATTAATTTTCATCTAAAACGCGACGTCTCGAGCTAATCGTTGTACACACATTCTTTTCAATTAATTTATTATCAAGGGAGGCAGAGAGGGAGAGAAGGGGGAGTTTGGGGNCCACCCATCTCACATTGCACCCGACCCCTTTGGCCCCTCCCACAGGTGGTGAGCCCATGGGAAGGGGGACCCACGTCTCCTCTTCGGGCTGTGCCCGGCCGGGCTCCATGGGTAAAAGCCCGGCCACCAGGCGCTCGCCAGCGTGCCCCACCTCCGGGCCTGGCTCCAGAGTGGGGCCCCGGTGGCCCGCGTCCGGGCGAGGGAAAACTTAGTCCATTAATTGTACTCATCATAGGGGTTTTTGGGCTGCACTTTGTCTGATCCCTCACCTAGGACCTGTCTGCCTTGGGTGACCCTTCTAGGGGCATGAAGCCCCTGACAGCATAGCTCCTAGGATCATTGAGACACTCAAACCCCTCCACCACGGTAAGGTGGCAGCCCAGGGAGGGGCTGCCACTCTACATTTTATAATAAGACTCTCAAAAACCATTCATCGGATATACAGCTACAACTTATTTTTGAATTGATCTGATTTGCCCCCACATTTAATCGACCTTAGCAAACATAAAAATGGTTATAACTCAGTCAAGTTTACAGCTTTTAGACTAAAATATTGTGCAGTATTGCCTGAGAGTCAATCCAAACATATAAAGCAAACACTAACAGATTGAGCAAAATTTAGCAAAATTGCACAAGATTTTATGTAATGTTATTTTAAAGATTAATCCAAAACGTCTCTACCCGTCATTTCTCAACGAAAAAAGTATCTTAGTATAAAACTCTGCTGTGTTACTGCTGTTTGCTGTGCTTTGGGCAATCATAGCAGTATGACCATCTACAGACAAATAGGAGTACTGTGGACTCATTTTCAAGACGGAGCCCAGTATCCTGTCTGCACTTCATGCACAGATTCTGAGGTTGCACAAACAGAAATGCCCAGCGTATACACAGACATTAACACAGACACTAAAAACAACAAGAGATGCTCATTCAGCCTAGGGCCAGCGCAGCACTATACATTTCAAAGCTGAAAGTTAAACATCAACACAGCACTTCCCTGTCATAACATGTCAGTGGCTCGGTAACCCCACAGTTTGTTAGTGTTGCAGTGATCCTTCTTCCCTGTGGACGCAGGAGCCACATCCACACAGCCTCCAGGCTTCCTCCAGCACACCTCTGGCCCACAGCATGGCTCGCAAACTCTCAGGTTCCACAGCATCAGTCAGAAACAAAAGCCACACGTTTGAAAGTGTCAATCACTAATTGTTGAAACCCTGAGGTCAGGTATGTGGAAAGCGATTAGCTGAGGGAATGAGGAAGGGTTCTCTCGCAGAAGGAAGCTCTAAATTATGGGACAGATAAAGGAACTGACTACAGGAAAAATATAGGGAGGAAAAAATTACAAGACAATAGCCCTATTCGCATGGGATTGGTTTTACCTAGCGACCACATGTAATAAATAAATTACTCCCCAACATCTGTTTTTATGTGGCACATTTGCATGAGATAAGCAAAGCCTGAGATTTAGCTGAAATTTTCAGACATCTTCTGGATATGATGTTAACGTGCTGCGTTGTCACGACCGGGCCGGTGCATAAGTGTTTAATGTGCGGGCCGGGTCGGTCTCAGGCTGTGATGTGGTTTTACGAATCAGCACTAAAGAAACTAAAGAATGCACAATATAAAATTGTGTTAATCTACTGGTACTTGTTGAGGAGGAGGCAGGACCGACCAGCCAGTTTAAGAGGTTAAAAAAAAGCCACATTAAGCTCAGATAGACAACCTATCACCGGCCGCGTGCATGAGCGGCTGCACGTACGCTGACCCACCGGTTGAAATGGACTTGTGACTTGTCTAATGTGTCCCCCACCTCTCAAACAGTGATGGCTGGACATGGGCACGACTCCCGCTACCCGAAAAGGAAGAAGTGGGTAAATATAATGGATGAATGGATCAGACATGCGCATCTCTGCACCTGCTGTTCTCTGCGATGAAGGAAGTAGCAGCATAAAAGCCGAAGCAAGCAGCGCGTTCATTTAAAATAACCTTGTTCTATATTTTTCCCAAATGATTTTGCTTAAACAAAAACAAAAACCACCTCATTACGTATCGGATCCTGTGCATTTCTGTCCAAATCACAGAGATGCCTATTCACATCGAATAATAATAATAATAATAATAATAATGAATTTAATTTATAAAGCACTTTTCACTAACAAAAATCTCAAAGTGCTACAAAGTGCAACAAAATCAAAGATCAAACAAAACAAGTGATAAAACAAGTAAAATCAATAATAATATCAACTAAAATCAAAGATAAAATCATGAGGAGGCAGAGTAGGCTCGCTTAAAAAGAAAGGTCTTCAAGCCGCTTTTAAAGTCAACCAGTGACTGTGGAGCTCTCAGGTAGTCAGGGAGGGAGTTCCATAGGCGGGGGGCAGCCACACAGAATGCCCGGTCTCCCATGGTCCTTAATTTGGTTCATGGAATGTGAAGGAGATTACTGTTCTGTGATCGTAGAGTGGATGAGTATGGTGCAAGAATGTCCTTTAGATAGTCATGTGAAGTTCCGTGTAAGCATTGGTGTGTGATGAGAGCAGTTTTGTACTGAATTCTGTAGGTGACAGGAAGCCAATGGAGGTCATGGAGAATGGGCGTAATATGTTCAAATTTACGAGCTCTCAACAAAATCCTTGCTGCACTGTTTTGAATATATTGAAGCTTCTGAAGGTATTTACCAGGGATTCCAATAAACAGGGAGTTGCAGGGAATTAGTATTATCACAAGACCTTGGAGTTAAGCAAAATGCAGTAGGTAATTTGCGGGATAATTTTTACTTTGCAAATTACTGACATGGCCGATTCACACAGGACTAACAACACAGACAATTTCCGTAATTATTACAAATAGCATGTGGTCCCTAGGTAAAACTAACCCCATGCGAATAGGGCTAATGACTAGTTCTCTGTTATAACGTATCATATTAGGATGGAGCACACCTTTCTATTTTTACTTAAAATTTTGAGGTCTTTTTAAAGCCTTTGTTGTGGCGGTACTTCACTTAAAAATACTGTTTGTAGTTCATATGTTAGTCTCGGACTTCACTCGTTAACTGCATACTTGCATAAAAGATTTGGCAACTGTTTTCTGTTGGATGGTTTCTTCCCTATACTTAGGCTCAAACCAGCAGCCTTAAGATTACAAGAATTTGCACTGACCACTAGCTTTAACAGAGTACCCGAGTAATCGGCAGATCGAGTCCTATAACTTTTATCAATGTCTTTTTGTCCCTCTCGAGTACTCGTAGTGACGTCGCACTGATGTCATTACGTCACATGTCACATGATCCGCACCGAGCTAGTTAGTAGACGCTACAAAATGGATTCCTCTGTGCAGACGAATGTATGGAGCAGGCCCAGTCTTGTCAAAAAGGTAAAATGCGTCGTGTTTTATTATTATTTTTTCAAAACCTAAATGGATGAAACGGTTTATAATTTTATAGAATGCTCTGCTGCTCATTGAATCAACTTTGTTTCTGTCACTGACCACCGTAGATTGTGACAGGAGGGGGTGGTGTTGCATTGCAGGTCACATATAACACGGGGTCCAATGACCGAAACCGCTTCCTCTCTCTGAACTTGTTTCACAAACAAAAATAAACAAATACCGGTATTCATCTCTCTAGTCTAGACCTATTAAAAACCTATAAACACAATAATCTCTAAAAGTAAACCTAATTGCACAGCACTGCAGTCGGTGGTGCGGTGTGGCCCCACTTGTTTTTAAGTTTCGTTTTGACGTGTGGGCGCCGCACGGTAGGCAAGCAGCTTAATATTAATAATAACTAATAGTTTTGTTTTTCCTGTGACTTATCTGCAGTATGATAAATGATAGGAGCATAATAAATGCTCCCAATGTTTTGTTGGTCTTTTTTTTTGGGGTAAATAATTAAGTTTTTATGCATTTTTATTTATTTATTTATTTTGCATCTTAAGAGCCTATGACATCATCGACTACTCGAGTACTACTCGAGTTTATTTATGTTAATGTCGAGTTTAAAAATTATGTACTCGTTCAACCCCTACTGACCACCAAGCTACCGTGAGCTCAAGCGTCAGGCCAAACTAGAATCAAAATGTACATGAGTGTTTTCAGACATGGAAAAAAAACTAGGCAAATCTGTAGGAAAGTTTGAACTGAGAGACTAAAACACTTTCATAACCTACTGTATACCTCTGAAAAAAAGTGTCTCTAGTGAAAATGTTTGTTTCTTATATTCACATTTGAGGATGTTTTAAGGTGGATGAAACTTAACAAGAAGCTGGCAGAATAAAATATGAGAGGAACTACAAAGATGAAAGTGAAATTAAAAATCGAGCATTCTGTGAATGAATGTACAGTATTTTTCGCTGTATATAAGTTGCGATTTTAATTTACATGCCCTGCAACTTATAGGCCAAAGCGACGTATTTACAGATTTTCCCCCATATTTATAAACTAAATTTTGGCAGATATATGACCATTTTTATTCATTCTGACTGGGAAAAAGAAAAAAATAACAGTTTCATTTCCAGCCACTAGATGGCAGCAGAGTAGTAAAAGGTGTATGGCATGCCATTGTATCATGTAATAGGTAAACGTGGCTATAATGACAAATTCAAAAAAGTTAAAGACAAAAACAACTGGACTTTATTTATCATTATTATTATTATACCCTGATGCATGCTCAATAATCCAGGTAGAAAAATCTAAAAAAGCTAAGTCTGGTCCTCTGGACATTCAAAAAACAAAACAAAGCAAAAAAACTGTAGAAACGTTTCGTCTTTCGTCCGAAAGTTGAGTTCCACATGTAATAAATGAAGAAGTCTTTCGGACGAAAGACGAAACGTTTCTACAGTTTTTTTGCTTTGTTTTGTTTTTTGAATGTCCAGAGGACCAGACTTAGTTTTTTTAGATTTATTTATTATACTTTACTTTGTACTTTTTTGTTTTTGTCTTGAACTTTTTTAATGTACCGTGTCCTGGATGACTGAGAATATTCACCAGCTATTAATGACAAAATCAGCTTGCCACAGTACCCCACCTTTGTTCTGCTCGCTGCTTGGAGCGACCGTCAACTTAGCTGATGAAATGCAGCTAATTTGGTCATTAAAGTGCATTTATTAAGTAAATGTTAGACTGAGACACATCTTTGATATAATTTTGAGCAAACAAAAAATTGTTTTAGCTGCATTTCTTGTTAAATTTCGAAGAAATTATATGGCAAAGTAACATATTTATGGATTTACCCACTTTTTTAGACATATTTGGACTGATGTGACTTATACGGCAGTGTGATATGTACGGCAGAAATTAGGGTATATCACTTTTCAAGGCAAAATTAAAACCTAAAGATGGCGTCTGACTGAGCTCAGAAAACAGCAACAAACTCAACAGTGTTGTAGTTTGTTAAATGATGCAGCCTTCTTTTTATACCTGTATGTTGTATTTGAAAGAGCTGTTTCATAAGCTTGAAAAACAATAAATACAACCTAATTTGGCTAGCCATTAAACTGGTCTGAATGACAACTTGTCGTCTTTTACTTAGACGTCCACACTCTATGACTGATGTCACAGATAATAAACTCCTGATAAATCATTTCAACAATGACTGTCTCTGTAAATGAGAAAGCTATTTCTAACCTTTTCATTACTGTTAGATTTATATTACATGAATACTAAAAATATTGTAAAGTCCAGCTGGAAATGCCCTCAGGCTGAACCAGATGCGCTACAGCTAACTGATGCTGATGTTAATGTTGCTTGCAAAGACCAACAAACTATCCCTAAATAATCCTGAGAAACTGACGGCAAAAAAAGATTTAAAAAAAGTTTATGTTGTTTTCAGACAGCAAAGCTTTTCACAGCCGTTAGCTCGTCAGTCCTGTCAAAAATAAGCTGTTTCTTTAAACTGAAGTTTGTCAAAGAGCTATAGTATCTGTTCATAACTTTTCCACAGAATCCTACTCAAAAAAATCTAAAATTATTTGAAGTGATTGAAGTTTTGCTACTTTTTTTGACCCTTTTGAAATACAGTACAGTAGTTTATTTACACTTCTCTTGTTTGTTTGTTTTTGTTTTGTTGTGTGTGTGTGTGTGTGTGTGTGTGTGTGTGTGTATGTGTGTGTGTGTGTGTGTGTGTGTGTGTGTGTGTGTGCGTGTGTGTGTGTGTGTGTGTGCGTGTGTTTGTCTTTGGAAAGGCAGGGAGGAACACATATTTAATGTGTATTATATGATTAATTTAACAAGACCAAAAGGTTGTCAGTCCAGCTAATATTTTAGATGTTCACTTTATAACATCTGTCAAAAAATGAAAAAAGTTTGAGTTCCACATGTAATAAATGGGTATTAAGATGGCAACACTTGAGCATCTTCACAAAAGTTCATGCCAATCTATCTTTACTGACGGACTGTTGTCTAAACCATATTTGTTGCCTATGTAGCCAACCCATAAACCACTTAATGGCATGTTTGAGCTATAAATTATTCAAAACTTCTCTCCAAAATCTTTGGTACTGAGCCTTTCCTTGGGATTAATGTCTGTCTGCTGTTGATCTGAAGTGAAAGTGTCAACAGAAAGACATACTGTAAATATTTCAATTCTTAGACACCTTCAGTTTAGAGACTGAGGAGCATTGCAACAGAGTTTGACTGTGGTTCTCCAACAGCTGACTTTTTTTTTTACACACACGCATTCAATAAAAACATGCCAGGTTGCTAAGGGTGGTTTTTATCACCACTGTTTTATTATGAAATGCAATTCATCATTAGAACCATGTCCAAACAATCCTATCAAAAATATTTTTAACAGATTGCTGATCCTAAAGATGGGCCAGATGTCAGATGAGATACATTTAATTGATTCATCTTTTGATTTTTCCTGTCAAGCTTTAAAGCTTTTCATAAAACTTCAAACCAAAACAGCTCCTGGGCTGGACATTCATGGTCCTGGGGTGATCTTTACACAAAACACTGTGTGAAGACAAAAAAAGTCTTAAACCACAAAAGATAATAGGGGCCAAGATGGTGTAGTGGCAGGGCTTCCGACTTGGGACCCGAAGGACGCGGGTTCGTGCCCCGGCCACTACACACCTTGGGGTGTCTATGAGTGCACACCTAATTCTCCAGCTCCCCGGGCGCTTTCTATAGTTGCTCACTGCACCACCTGGTGGTGGTTGGGTTAAATGCAGAGACGAATTTCGTCTGTGTATGGGAAACATACACAGATGACAAAAAAGGACATTATTATTACATTATTATAATGAGTCTAAAAAGAGGAAACATCGTTAAACTTCTGGTTGTCCCATTGCAAGCTGCATAAAACTGGAATTCCTCATCTGGCCAGGTTGAATATAAGATTAAAGAAAGGATAACTAATAAACAACTGATTTATTAGGGTGATATCGGCTACTTTAAATAAAATTAGCAAAGGACCAAGCCTGTGTTTTATCAAGTTGTAAAATGATAAACAGCAGCAGCTGCTACAGCCAGCTAACTGCAGCCTACACCTGTTTTTTTAATGCATCATTTCTTTTATATGTTATTTTGAAGTGTTTAAGTTGTTAAATATATGTTTATTTAAGTTAAGTGATTATTGTTATATTTTGTTATATGAGAAAAAGTTATTGGACAAAAATAAAAAGAATTGGTGCTGATTTTTAATGATAGGCATCAGCGGGGGGAAAAAATCACATTGATCTCTTAACAAATCTAATAAATAAAAAAATGTCTAGTGTTTTTTTTAAATGCACCAATACATGTTAATATTATTGTGCATGAAAATATTTACATTGATGTCTAATGTTCCCAACTGAAAACCCTGACCCACGTTTTTACCCTTTTAGATTTCAAAGTTAAATATATTAAAAACATCTATCTCAGTGATGTCTTATGGATGATTTAATCCTTAGCATTTTTTATGTATTTGTGTTGTCGGTCTACTTCCGGCACTCGGCAAAGCAGGTCGCATCTCTTTTTGCTCCTCTCCTCCCTAAATTTTCCTCCTCCCTGCTTTTGCATTTTGTCTCGTCTGTAACTCTTCAGCGCTCACTCGAACCAATTTGAAATGGATTTAATTGCGTGGGCTGTTTCCTCTATTGATAAAAATGTTTCCACAAAGCGCACCGGACCAGGAGAACCGGCTTGCCCCTCCGACACGCACGCGGTGGGATACACTATGGACTCGTGGAGCGAGTGGAAGCCAATGTGTCTGACCGTTCTTTCTGTCGAAGACGTGGAAGATTTGTGGATTATTGGCATATTGGTGGCAGCTGCTCTGCTTTTTGGGATTGGCGGAGGTTTCTGCTACTGGAAGCTGAGGGAGGCTGCCGCGGCAATCAACGCGCTGGCGAGACTTCCTGCTCAACAAGATTCTCTGATCCGGGCTATGACCTCAACGACCCAGCTGTTGTACGAGCTGAACCGCACGATGGGAGCAGCGGTGGACAGCCGCGGACCTGCGGTGCGTTTTGGGACTCGTTTACAGCCGACCCATCAGGGCACAGATGGGGATTTGTAGCTCGGAACCTCACATGATTCGGATTTGGACCTAGACAGCACCTGGACTTCAAGGCTGCAGTCAAAAGTACACTGTAGCCTGGCCTGAAAA
This sequence comes from Garcialebias charrua, assembly GCA_038048925.1. Taxonomy (NCBI): domain Eukaryota; kingdom Metazoa; phylum Chordata; class Actinopteri; order Cyprinodontiformes; family Rivulidae; genus Garcialebias; species Garcialebias charrua. The sequence continues at coordinate 55,526 of JBBPBX010001869.1, read as the reverse complement.
TAAATAAAGCGACTAATCTAATCGGGACTCTGAGCAACCTTGAAAAGAGGCTGACTGAAAACTTCTCCTGGAGTCGAAAGCTGTTGAGAACTCGCTGCCCCCCCTCCCCCCAGAGGTCTCCGTGTGCATTCAGATGGAGCCGAGCTGAGGCCATCTACAGACTGTGCTTATCTGAAATGATTACTCACGGACTATCTCCCTGCTTGCCATGAAATGCAACATGTCTTGTCTTATTTGTGCTTAAAGCTGGTAGTTTTTTCGACTTTATCATAGAGTGTCCTAAGACAAAATGTGATCGATTCGTTTTTGAATACCAATGATTATCCGACTGTATGTTCCTTTTTCCATATCTGATTGTTGGTGGCGCGTTTTTATACTGCTGCGGCTTCCGTGCGTACGTCCCTCTTCGGATGGTGCGCGCGCCAATTGCAAAACTTTGTACCTTGGTGCAAATATGCCAATAAAGATATTTTCTGTTTTATGTTTTTTTTTTCTGAACAATACCTTTAACATGTCATCACACGTCCTCAGTCTCTCCTTCAGTCTTGAAAATATTACAGTAACCTACCAGGAAGTCATTGATCACTATATTCATATTCCTCCTGCTGCAAGCTTGTGCTCTACGGAGCAAAAGTAGCTCTGTGCATGGGGGGATTTCCCCACGCCCCGTTTCATTGATTCACTGTTCAGAAATGTATTTGATTGGATTTGTTTTGTACAGTACCTTTATTTATACAGGTAGTCTCATTGAGTCACAAGGACCCACCACCCAAGAGAGACGTGAATTGGGCAGCTATGTGAGCTCCTGGGTGTGACGAAGCTAAATGTTTTTGGCAGCACGAAGCTCGTTAGACTGTCAAAAACATGATAAAATCCATAAATTAGCTGCAGTGTGACAAAAAAGTAGTGGTTCATAGACTGGAATGTACAGTACAGTACATGTTTTTGGTCTGTGGTAGAAAGTGGACGTACCAGAGAAAGCATTTCCATGCACAAGAACATGAAAACGCCAAAACAACTACAGTACGATACATCTGGTTTTGGAACCCAGGACCTTTTAGCAGCAAGGCAACAGTACTAATCAGCTGTGCAGCCTCTGGCAGAACGTGTAAAATAAAAAACACTACGATATGTTGGCTTTCTAAGCTAATGAAGATGTTAGGTTACCTGACAAGGGCAAGCTACTGTAAACACAAAATCTCTTTTAGTTTGTTTTTATAAGTGGTTGGAAGCTGAAGTTGAAAAGTGTAAGTGAAAATAAACAAAGATTGATTGCACAACGCCATGTGAACGTTTTGTAATGATATGGATTTCAGTATAAGCCTTTGTCTAATATTGGAAAAGGAGTATATCAATCTTTGCTGGCACAAATGTGATCATGAGTTATTGCAGGTAATTGTTAAGGCCTGATTATCAGGGTTGGAGTTTACACCATAAATCATTTTCCTGAACTACCCTTCGAGGCATTTCTGTCCTCCCATCTGCTCAGAGCAAACGACAAACAAAAATGACTTTGTCAGGAGACTTCCTTTTCTCACAGTGGATTTCTTAAACATCTGTCCTCATGTACACTTCACCGTATGGGTTTCGACTCTTCATAGCTCAAACTAAAAGGTGACGTAAATACATGCTCAGACTTATGTCTCATTTTCCAGGATAAAAGGCATCAGACATAAAACAAAGTGATGTTGAGCACATTACACACATTGACTCAAACTTCTTAGCATGGCTTTCCACACATTTTATGAAACGTTCAAAGGGACCAAACTTAATGAACGCGCTCTGCTGGTTTCATTATCTATCTGATTTTCATGGAACTTATACAACCTAAGTAGTGATGATCGAGTGGAAAGGGAAGAAGAAATAGTGACATATTTTTGTACATACAGTGTATGTCACTTTGTATCACCATCAGAGGCCTTCCTATAACTACATGTGGCTACTGTTGGAGAAATACAGTAAAAGAGGCGAAGCAGTAAACACATCTGTTATTTTTACTTTTTGTGTGCGTTAATCCTCCACCTCCACCCCCACACCCCTACACATGTTAATGTAACCATGCTGGCACAGTCTACATATTTAACAACTTGATCAGTGAACAGCTACAAAAACATCAGCTCTGAACCTCTCTGATGTGGCCCACAGACTGCTTGCAACACACCTTGTAATTGGCAGCGTAACTGTTTTTCTTTCTGCTGTGCTGTTTCACTTTGGCTCCCAGGGAGGCATGGAAGAGGCTTGATTTATGGTTGGAGGAGTACACGGAGAGCTTCTCAAGACAAATCGGGGCAGATGTGTTTCAGTCTGACACAGAGCTCAACAGTTGCATGTTCATCAACAAGATGAGAACAGGAGACCCAGGATGGAGGACCTCCTGCCATCCCGTGAAGCCCAGGTGCATGAGTTTTTGTCTTTCACTATTTGGGGACTGCCATTGCAATGCATAGGAGAGCAATGCGGTGCCTTGTATGGAAGCCACCCATTTTTATTCACCCAACTTGAGTTTCTTAATTTTATTTATACGTATCTTACAAAGTATATACTCTTCCGTCCACTTTAATGTGGCGTGAACCGCAATGTGTACCCCCACAAATGTTATAGCAGGTCAAACGGCTCGGCGCTGTGATGTGTGCTATTATTTTTATTGCCGTTTCAAGTTACGATGGTGACGTATTTTGCAAAGAAAGATGCCATATTTCCGCATAGGAAATGAATGAGAGAACACTCCTCACACTAACTGCTGCTCTCAAGTCACATGGCTTAGAGTGTAGAGGTCCCTGAAGAAAACAGAAACTCACAGTTGGATATGTTTGAAACTCGCAGAAAGTAATCATCAGATACATTTCTAGAAATGATTAACATTTGGAGTCATTTTGAATCAAGATGGCTGCCACAGCTACCTCACCAAACACAAAATTGACTATAATTTGGTCATTCTTTGAGATACAGAGTTGAAATTTGGTGAGGTTATAGCTGAGAACGTTCCCTATCATGTCTGAATCCAAATCCAAATTCCAAACTTAGCTAAAAAGGAAAAATTAAGATAACTCAGCCATTTTTAGAGCTATTCAGCTGAAATTTGGTATAGTGGTAGCTGAGAGCAAACCCCAACACAAAGTACTGTCAAATCACAATTTTTAAATCAGCAGCAGCCTGGCAGTCCCCGTCAAAGTTTCTCCAGGAACTTTCTAGTTTTTTCTACACTTGCTCTAAACCTTAGATGTCTTATTTGCAGCTGAGTCTTGTCTTGTTTTAGTAGCCAAATGGAGAGCCCAGTTGTATGTATAGAAGTGTGTAAGCACTATGCAGTGTGTGCAGGGGTGGGTTGTGAGGAGGGGTAAACTTTGTAGGGCACCGAGCCAGGAGAACCGAGCTCTTTGTGGAATGCCATGGAAAAATGAGACAGTGGAATGCAGACTTCACTGAGCAGTGTAAACAGGCTGGGCTGAGAGAATGCTGCCACGCCGCTTTGAAGTCGCTCCATCTCCCTAACACACACACACACATACAAACACAAACACACACCTACCTACCGTTGTACTGATTAATAGAGTTTAACCAGTGCATGCCGAGTTGCGTTGTTGTTGTTTAGGCTTCGACATGAACGTGACCTCGAAATGCTGCATGTAGAATGAGTGTGCACTTTCAGCTTCGCACAGCCTGAAACACATGCTCTATTTATTACTCAAACACAGATGCACACACTTGAGCACATGAATTCACCCCGCGCACATACAGGATGTCCGCAAACACATAAAGAGGCTCACACCTGCTCTCCCTCAGCAAGCAGGGCACTAAAAAGGCTTCCAGCCCCCCGCTGACTACGGCGAGTCCTTCTATCTGTTCGAGCCTCCCCGCCCCTCTCCCCACCTCCTGCTTCAATATAGCCTTTCAACGTCTTTGTTGAGCGAGCGGCAGTGATATCAGGCTAAGAATGTCTCCCAGTGTAGACAGTAGACATGAAGGCACCGGAGCCTGTAGCCCAGAGTCTGAGCCAGTGTGCTGATGAGTCCACTCAACTAGAGCAGGTTTAACACTGCTGCTCTTCGAAACACCTCTTACCCTCACTACCAAGTTGACTAAAGACTTTCCATACTTTTATCAAAACTGCTCTCTTAACAGACTTAGTTGAAGCATATTTAAAGGTGCTATGTGTAACTTTCTGTAGAGTGCAGAACTTAGAAAAAATTTCAACAGGCAAAGCATTTTGATCCCTCCCCCTCAGAGCCATATATGGCTCTGAGGGGGAGGCTCTGCTGAGATTCAAATTCAAGCTCTGTTTTTATTGGCTGATTCAAATTCAAGCTCTGTTTTTAATTGGCTGGTTACAAACTCTGTTTTTATTGGCTGTCATTGTCCTGGTCACTCTGTGTTTTTAGTGTTTTTATAAATGCTGATAGAGAAGCAAGGGGACTATAGTTTTTTTCAGAGATTACTTTGTCTAACATCAGTTTGTCAGTAGATAGTGACAGAGTGAAGAAATATGTTAAAAATATATTGTTTGAAAAGTTACAGACTACATTACAATCTTACATACCCCAGCTTTAAAGTAGAGATTATGCTAAATCCTCAAAGATCCAACTTGGATGAGGGTTTCCTGCAACACCAGTAGCAATGAACACTTTTCCCCCCTGTGAACCTTTTCCATTTTTCTAGAGTTTAAAACCCTCGCACCTGGACACTTCCCAGTACATTCAGTACCACACAGTTTACTGCAGCAGTGGAGGGAAAATGGCCTCACAGGTGCTGCTCGTTTACTTTCCTAACCCAGTTTTATCTTGTATGGGTTTAGATCAATGACACTCAGTTTTGAATGTCTATGACACCATTCCCAGTTGTAGCAGAGGCATATGTAGTATAGTAGCTATGCAGAGCTTCCTTATTTCAGCAGCCTTTAAAGTTTAATTTGCAGGATTTGGAAAATCTGCTAGCAGAAAACTAACTAATATCTGAAACAATGTTTTGTTTAGTGAAACATTCTGATATAATATTAGAATACTATAGTTTATTATAAGCCCACCCTCTCCCCCATCGACTCCTCTGAGGCAGCTGCCTCTCCCCGTCGACAGCCTCAGAGGAGTCGATGGGGGAAAGGGCAGGCCCCAGAAACCATCTTATCACCATCAAACTGGTTGGCCCACTATGTGAGTGTTCTGCTTGTGGGACTGAGTTTGTTGTGGCTCCTTGGACTGATGAAGTCCTTTGGACGAAGGACGAAATATCTAAAAAAATAAAAATAAACCGTCCATATGACCTGACAGAACTTTGTTGTATTTTTTACCTGGATTATTGAGCATGAACTTTGATATTCTAATACAAAATGTGCTTGTTATTTGTGAATGTGGTATTTATGTTCACACCCACAAAAACAACCTTTTATTTATTTATTATATTCTTGTTTCAAAAAGCAGATGGAAAAACAGAAATATGATTTATTTGGATCAACTGAAATATTTCAGGTATTTTTTAAATGTCTTCTTACTATGTTAAAAAAATGTGGTATTGGCGCATCAAAAAGCACCAAAGGTAATCAAAGTCTGTTTCCAAAAGCAAGCCTGTAAATTCAATTACAGGTACTCCCCGACTTACGAACGAGTTCCATTCCTACGCCCGTTCGTAACACGAAAATCGCCGTAAGTCGAAAATACGTCCAAACGGCACCTCATACATCCAAAGGGAACCTCATACATCCAAGCACCTCATACATACAGTACTGTATTTTTACCAAGCACTTAGCCTATCCTAACACATTACCCTACATAATTATCAAAAACCACATACATTTAGGAGCCATAATGAAGGGAAAATAGTTAATTTCTTACTGGGAGCTGGTCATTTCTTCCTCCGTCTCTTAGCATGTTAGCTCGTGCACCTCCGAGCTCCTGCAGCTTCATGCGGTCCACTACAGCAACGTCTGTTAGCATGTTAGCTCGTTGCTTAGCTGTAGCCTCTGCCTCATAAACCTCCACTCCAAAAAACAAGTTCTCTGTATTTCCATGCGCGGTCCAGCAGTCCACAGTTAGCATATTAGCCCCACCTGACCTTCTCTGCTCCAGTCTCTCGTGCAAGTTCCAGCACGTCAAGCTCCCCCTCCCCCTCTCTTCCTCTGTAAAGGCTGAAATATACCTGAGCGTACTCCCTATACGCCTCTGTACGATGTACGTACGCTGAGGCAAAAAGCGTAGCCCCGCGCAGCCCCTCAGGGCACGAACGTGCAAAGCTTTTTTTTTACGACCGCGCACGCTTGCGCGGTGTCTGACCATAAACTTTCCCCGGCGCCGGACTGTTTTGTATGTTACACAAATGAATTAAATTCCTCTTCTTTATCGCTGATCGGGCCTTTTCTTTTGTTTTTTTGCCTAAAGTCAAGTAATCGCTTCTTCCTCCGTTCACTCGATGATGAAATGAATGAATTCATGTCCTACCTGGCAGCGCAATGTTTTAAATATTTCCTGGTGGACTGTGGGTTGCTGGAATAGCGCTCCCTGTTTTTATTTTTATTTTTTAGAAGTTTATATTAACATATAAAGTGATAAAAGACCGCCGCGGGAGCAGCGAAGCGAACATCTGCTCCTCTGGACCAAAGCCAGCGCGTGTCTCATGAGCTGTCAATCATTTCAGTAGGCGTGTCAGCAAGTGACCAATCAGCGACCTCAGTTTGTCCCCCTCTGCTCGCAGCTGCAGACGGGGCAGCTGCTGCTGCTCACATGACAACCAGGATTTGGAGCGAAACAACAAGAATTTGGAGCGAAAACGCGAGCATTTGAAAAGCGTAGCTTCTGAAGCTATATCAGCGAAACGCATACGCACAAAATGCACGCGTAGAGTGGCGTAAGGGAGGACGCTCAGGTATATTTCAGCCTTAAGTTTCCACTGAATGTGCGTCAAGCTCCCCCTCCCTCCCTCCTGCTCCGTCCTGTAATTTTAATTTCTCCTGTAAGTTTTGTTTCTGTATCGTATTTTTCAATGGGAGCGCGTTCGTAAAGGCGTTCGTAAAGTCGAATCGCCATAAGTCGAGACCACCGTAAGTAGAGGACTACCTGTAGGCTACTGATTATTTAACCTTAATAATAGAGTTTGTTGTCATCAGCATAACACAACTGATTTAACTCAAGTTTTCGTATTAGATTACACAAGTTAAAGGCATCAGCTGGTCACATTCTAATCCGTGTGGGTCACCATCACAAACAATATTATCTTTATTATTCATTCAACCTTTATTTAGACAGGTTAATCCCATTGAGCCTCGAGGACCCATTTACAAGACAGACCTGTTTTCAACAAACAAATGACAACAACAATGGACAACAGTGACAACAATAGACGATCATAAAAGAGGCATACAGATTTTTTTTTAAACAAGTTAAAGTACAGTAAGTTGTAAAAAAAGTAGCAAAAACAACTAGATTATAAGTCGAATATAGAAAACTAAAAACAGGAACATGTCTGCAATGGTTCTTGCCAGGAGTCCAACAGACTCTTAAAGTCATTTAAAGAGGTCAAGGTCGAGAGCTTCATACGTTTTTGTAAAATATTCCAGGAAGCAGGAGCAGAGTAGGAGAAGGCCCTTTTGCCAAGTTCAGTCCTCATTCAGGGAACACTGGTAATCATGTCCTGAGAGCGCACGCTGTAGCTGTACTTGCGCAGAGACATGTAGGAGATGTATGAAGGCAGCAGACCAAGAAGTGATTTAAAGATGAAAATGTACCAGTGGAAGAGTCTGCATGAAGTTAATGATGTCCAGTTAACCAGTGAATACGGTCAGAGTCAGAGTCAGAGTCAGAGAGAATTTATTGTCATTTGCACCGCATGTAGTACATGTGTTGAAAACGAGATTATGTACACAGGGTCCCAGTTACATCCAACAACAAATGCAAGAGAAATACAATAATAACATCTAGGATTAACTAAGAGAGACATCACATCAGCTAGTAATACACTAAGCCCTAATGTAGTAGAAAAACATCATTATAAACAGCAGCACGAACATGAGCAGATGGTCACAGATGAACGCAGCAACAAGAAACAGATCAGTATCAGTATGATGTGACATTTTGCAGTGTTTATTCTTATTATTTATTTATTCATGAGTCTGACAGCCTCAGGGTAGAAGCTGTTTCTCAGTCTAGTGGTTCTACATTTGATGCTCCTCAACCTCCGTCCCGAGGGGAGTGGTGCAAAGAGTGAGTGTGCTGGGTGAGTGAGGTCTTTCATGATGCAGGTGGCTCTTTTTCTGCATCTGGAGGTGTAAATGTCTGTGATGGTGGGGAGACTGACTCCCACAGACTTCTGTGCAGCCTTCACCACTCTCTGTAGAGCTTTTCTCTCTGCAACTGTGCAGCCTCCATGCCACACGTTGATGCTGGAGCACAGGACGCTCTCCACTGCACACCTGTAGAACGAGGTGAGGACTGGGCTTCTCAGACCGGCTCGTCTCAGCCGTCTGAGGAAGTAGAGTCTCTGATGACCTTTCTTGATCAGGCTGGTGGTGTTGTTGCTCCAGCTGAGGTTATCATTCATGTGTACACCCAGGTATTTGTAGCTGGAGACCACCTCCACCGCAGATCCACCTATATACAGTGGGGTGTGGGTGTGTTTGTTCCTTCTGAAGTCCACAATCATCTCCTTCGTCTTCTTCACATTCATGTGAAGGTTGTTCTCTTTGCACCAGCTCTCCAGATGTTCCACCTCCTGTCTGTAGCTGGATTCATCATTATCTGTGATGCATCCCACCACAGCTGTATCATCTGCAAACTTAACAATATGACAGCCTGGATGTGTGGCTGTACAATCATATGTGAGCAGAGTGAACAGAAGAGGGCTCAGCACACATCCCTGAGGAGAGCCAGTGCTGAGGGTGATGGTGGAGGAGGAGAAGTTGTGGATCTTCACGGACTGTGGTCTGTCTGTTAAGAAGTCTAAGACCCAGTTACAAATAGAGGGGCTTAGTCCAAGTGTGGATAGTTTGTCTATCAGAGTTTGGGGGATCATGGTGTTGAAGGCAGATGTGAAGTCCACAAAGAGCAGACGCACGTATGAGTCCTTCTGATCCAGGTGGGTGAGAGCAGTGTGGACCACGGAGGAGATGGCGTCCTCTGTTGATCGGTTCTCACGGTATGCATATTGATGAGGGTCCTCGTTGATGTTGACGGCTGTCTTGATGTGGGACATGACCAGTTTCTCAAAACATTTAGCGACTATCGGGGTGAGAGCCACCGGTCTGTAGTCATTCAGACCAGTCACTGTGGAGCTTTTTGGGACTGGGATGATGGTGGCGGTCTTCAGGCAGGTGGGAACTGACTCCAGTGCAAGTGAGGTGGTGAAGATGTCAGCCAGCACCTCACAGAGCTGGTCCGCACATTCCTTCAGAACTTTCCCTGGGATGTTGTCTGGACCCGTAGCTTTATGAGGGTTGATCCTTCTGAGACTGCCTCTCACTTCTGCTGCGGTCACTTTGAGGTGCTCCTCGTCTGGTGATGAGGTGAGTCTGGTGCTAGTTGGTCTGTTTGGATCATCAAAACGTGCATAAAACTTATTGAGGGCATCAGGCAGGGATGGGTCCCTGGGGCATTGTTTGCTTTTGCCCTTGTAGTCTGTTAAGCATTTGATGCCCTGCCACATGCTCCTTGGATCATGTGAGGTGAACTGTCCCTCGATCCTCTGTGCATACGCGGCTTTGGCCTTCTTTATGCCATCATCCAGTTCTCTCCTGCACTTTCTCAACTCCTCAGTATCTTTAGACTTGAATGCAGTGTCCCTGGCTGCCAGCAGGGTGCGGACATCCTTATTTAGCCAGGGTTTTTGATTGGGGTAAAATTTAACACACTTTCTTATGGATACATTTTCAGCACATGTACTGATGTAACCCAGGACAGAGGAAGCATAAAGCTCCAGGGTGCAGTGGTGGGTACGATAATCACAGCCAGTTATGAATCTTAGTGCACCATGATAGACAGCATCCAACATCTTGACTTTACTGAAAGTTAACAACTTTCAGTTGTTACATAAAATGTAGGTTTATGGACAGATAAATAGCACCTTCTCATAGTGGATCAACCAGTTGATCCACTATGAAAAGGTGCTATTTATAAGACTGAGCTGAACACAGCTCCTCAGACGAAACGTTTCTACAATTATTATTTTTTTGAATGTCCAGAGGACCAGACTTAACTTTTTTAGCTTATTCAATATTAGCCCGCAAAGCTAAAAGTTGAGTGACAGATAAACTTGAAACAATTCTTAGTTGGGCCGCTGATTGACTTCTGCAGGGAGTCACTCTGACTTCTGTTTCATTTCAATCATGTCAGTATATGGCATATTCACATACTGTACAATTATTCCTATATACTGTAGTCTCATTCCCAATAGTTTGTTTGCCTTCTGACCTCCTTGTATATTCCCAAAGTTCATCTTCTCTTTACTCTCTCTGCCATTTAACAAAAACAGCTGGCAACCTGTTTTGGTTGTGGTTTCTCTCTGTTTAATGGATTTGAGTTTTACCCTTCAATACTTCAGTTTTCACCTTGTAATCTAAAGTTTTCTTGACAAACTTCTGATTCGGTGCTATTTACATAAATCTAAGAAAATTGAACCCAGCTGTTTTGCAGTAGATGGGTAAGTGTATTTCAGTCACAGCTTTACTTTGTACAAGTATATGTCCCTTAAATCTGCAATTTAAGGATCCTTCAACAGCTACATCCCCAGTAATAGAACAAATACATACATGAAAAACAGCACTTATCAGCTTTAACAGAAGCTGGGTCAGCTCTAACATGAGTATATATAACCACACATGTAAACTAATAAATGTCTGTAAGGTTTGTATACACATACTGTATATCACATGTCCTGCTCGGTAACAGTATGTTTACCTCACACACTGATACTAACAAAGTACATTTGAGTCATGACTGCGAGAAGGCTTTCATTTTCACACAGCTGTGCAACCCCAGCATCTGCACACTGTCCAGTCTGATCGATGAACTCTGCAGTACTGTATTATGGACTGAAACAAGAGACTGAACAGAACAATGTCCAAAACATCCACTAACTTCTCGATGTAACTAAACTGCTTTTGTACAAAAACCCATTTATACAAAAATATTTCCACACTGAAATATAAGGGGTGCATAATTACAGAAGTGGGCTGTCTGCTTAAGGCTTTGAGTTAACTTCAGATAACAACACTCAAGGCTTTCTTCCACTGCAGCAGAAACTTTATGGTGCAGTTCTTCCAACTTTAAAAGCCCTTCAGAAGTCCTCTGTTGTGCTCCTGTAGGATGAAAGGTGGGAGAGCCAAGAAAACAGTGTGGCCTGCCATCACCACAACGCTGTTAGGGTAGCTTTAAATTGGTACTTTTGATGCTTGGCAGTGCTGGACTGCTTGCGTTTTCCAGTACAAAACCGATCAATCGGTTCTGAAAAAAAAAAGGAAATTCACTGTCTGTGATTTAGAGGCAAGCCAAATCCACAGTCGGGTACTGCTCCACTACTAGTTCCTTACAAGAAGAGACCTTGGTCAGAAGGGTAAGCTACAGAAAATGCCAGCAGCAGCTGTTCATCTCCTTGTGCTCGCTTTCTCCTATTGTGAAAACTTAAAGGTAAACGGACAACACTGTAGATTTTATTCAAATTCTTAGAAGCAGTAGAAAGGTTTTCTCCGTTCAACCACAGGGAAACAGACCAAAAGTTATGTTTTTTTTAATTATTTTTTTTACGATCATTGGCTCATTGGTAGTGTTCCCCACTGAAAATAGGACTGAATGTCCCAGATGGAAAGAGTGCCTTTCCTATTTAGCTGCTGTCTTTGATCCTCAGTAAACACAAATGACTAAACCAGTCGGTTCCAGGAAACTCCATAAGTCATTTCCTGCAGAAATATTTGTTTATCATTTCTGCTCATCGTGGGGTTACCCGCTTCAGTCCTGAGTCTTGTTTTCTGGACCCCCTCAAAACATTCCTCTCTTAACACTATTTTGGTTTGTGTGTATTTTACCTTTTAACTCAGTCTAATGATTAGTAAAATAGTTGATAAGAACGATAAAGTAACCATTTTGTGTCATGGCCCTTTTAAAGAAAGATAAAAATGCAACTTCTTGAACTCTCTAGTTCAAGTTTGACCAACACGTTCTGGTAAGAGAATAATGTCATGAAATATTGAGACACTGAGTATCTAGTTTCAAGTCAAAAAGTCATGAATGACATTCCTCTACAACACAAAGGAATTCAAATTTTCAGCATCGGCATTCTACGGTTAAAGCCTGCAGGCACGTTGAGGGGTCTATAACACCATGACACTACCGATGGATGCAAAGCTCATTCAGTGAGACAAATCAACTCGTCTTCACAATACAGACCTGGTACTCTTCGCAACCTGATCCGGAAACCTTTCTGAGTCACTCAACAGTCTCACGTTAGACCTCTCCACTTCCTCTGATGGGTCTCCTTCCTCTGCCCCTGAGGGTGGAAGGGCCATGGTTTCTTGAGTCTCTGGGATGGTGTGTGTGTGTGTGTGCACGTGCGTGTGTGTGTTTGTGTGTGTGTGTGTGTATTAGCAGGGGAAATAATAGAAAGTGACCTCACACAACATAAAAGGTGACCTAGGAATCTTGACTCCACTGGAGTCAACTGGAAGATGCCCAGCACTGACAGTCCTTCAATGGCTAATTGTCCCCTGAGTCAAAGTGACTGATGAAAGTCAGACTCTCATATCAAGTGTTTGAACATTCTGTCTGATCAATCAAATTATATACATTTAGTACAAATTAAAGTATACTGAAGGTTTATGTTTTAACAAATAATAGTAGTACTACTATAGAGCAGCTTGAAGACCTACGGTATGTGTTTCCCTTCACAAACACCATCAGAGACTCTACTTCTTCAGGCGGCTGAAGCGAGCTGGTCTGGGAAGCTCAGTCCTCACCTCCTTCTACAGGTGTGCAGTGGAGAGCATCCTCCAGCACCAATGTGTGGCATGGAGGCTGCACAGCTGCAGAAAGAAAAGCTTTGCAGAGAGTGGTGAAGGCTGCACAGAAGATGTTGGAGTCAGTCTCCCCACCATCACAGACATCTACACCTCCAGATGCAAGAAGAGAGCCACCTGCATCATGAAAGACCCCACTCACCCAGCACACACACTCTTTGCCCCACTCCCCTCAGGACAGAGGTTGAGGAGCATCAAGTGTAGAACCACAAGACTGAGGAACAGCTTCTACCCTGAGGCTGTTAGACTCATGAATACATAAATAATCAGAATAATCACTGCAAAATATCACAACATGCTGATGCTGATCTGTTTCATGTTACTGTGTTCATCCGTGACCATCTGCTCATACAGATTCATGTTCGTGCTGCTGTTTGTAATGATGTTTTTCTATTACATTAGTGCTTAGTGTATTTTTTAGTTGATGTTTTTCTTAGTTCATATCTTAGATCTTATTACTGTTTTTCTTTTACTTTTTTATTGTTGAACGTAACTGGGACCTTGTGTACATAATCTCGTTTCATCACATGTGCCACATGCGGTGCAAATGACAATAAAGATTCTCTGACTCTGACCTTTGCCTGTCATTGTCCCCACATTTAGAGTTGCCACCCTCAGTCCTACATTCTTGACTTTCCTTTTCTCCCTCTGTCTCCTGACACGTTTCTCTCCTCATAGTCTTCAACTAACAGTAGCGCAATTTCTGCCAGCACCGTTTGTTAACAGCACCAGGGCAGTCGTTGTTAACCCAGGCCTCGACCGATCCGGTATGGTGTTGCTTAGATGAACTTGCATATTAGTCCTGGCAAAAGTGTTTTTTGTCAGATGCCCTTCCTGACATAACCCTCACCATTTATCTGGGCTTGGGTATGGCACAAGAGAAACACTGGCTTGTGCTCTGTAGTGGCTGGTTTGGAGTAAACCCGCAACACTGACTTATTGCAGCCACTCAGAGACAAGTCTAAAACAATTTCAAGGTTGTAGTTGATCTTTTAAAATAAATTAAATCTGAAATAAAAGCTCAACAGATTTCTGGTTTTGCTGGAAGATGTTTACGTAGTTTTTATTTGGTTACTTCTTGGTAGATTAATAGGCACAACTGCTAAATATACACATATCAGCTACTGCATAGCGATGCGACCACTAAGCAGATTTGTATTTCCCCACAAAAGTGCTCTGACTAGAAAAGTTAATTCTTATACTGTAATAGGAAATTATTACATTTCATTATGCAATTAATTAATTAATTATATGATAAAAGTTTAAAAAATTGTCTACGTCAGCCCATGATAAATAAACATGAGACCAATAAATAAAAACCCATTTGTTATGGTAACTAATAGGGGTGTAACAATACATCGATTTAAATCGATATATTGACTCAATTATTAAGGATTTTATTATATTGTGGCAACACTAAAAAACATGGATTCATATCATCATCTTTGAAATCTGTTTTTATTTCAAAATTCCTAAGGCACGTCTGTGTCACCATTTCCGTGTGCGGCTGCGCTCTGCAGCCGCCTCAGCAACATGGCAGACGAGGCAGAAAACACGCGTAATGAAATTCACTCTCCCGCTGGATTTAAATAAACACTGTGGAAATATTTCTGATTCCAACAGAAAGTCGAGTCAACAGACTAAACTCTTGCTGTATGTAACAGGTGCCAGTGTGAGTTCAAATACTCGGGAAACACAACAAATTTGGCCGTTCACCTGAAGAAGAAACATGGCATTGATAGCCATGTTATGTAAGCTCATTATCTGTTTTTGTTTCTGAGACATTTGAGACTTTACTGAGCAGGTTATTTATTTTTATTTTTTCATGAGAAAAAAATGTTTTTTATTTTATTTAAATGCCTGGTGCCTGTAATAACAGAAATAAAATGGTTAAATCATATTTTAATTGTTTTTGTAAAATTATTTATATGTAAATGAGATGGACATTTGATATCGCAATATATCGATCGCAGACTTGTGAATCAAATAGAATCAAAATCATATTGTGACAGACTTTGTAATATCAAGAAAAATCGTATTGTCATACAAACAAATAAATATAATATTGTATCGTGGTAAAGCTGGTGATTTACACCCCCTAGTAACTAAGCATATATCCATCCATCCATTATCTTTACCCGCTTCTTCCATTTAGGGTCACAGGGGTTGCCGGTGCCCATGTCCAGCAATCACTGTACGAGGGGCGGGGTACACCCTGTATGGGTCGCAAGTCCATCACAGGGCCACATAGAGACAAACAACCATTCACTCTCTCACTCACACTTAGGGACAATTTAGAGTTAACAATCAGTCTAACATGCATGTTTTTAGTCTGTGGGAGGAAACCGGAGTACCCGGAGAAAACCGACGCATGCACGGAGAGAACATGTAAACTCCACCCAGAAAGGCCCCTTGACCGAGATTTGAACCAGGGACCTCCTCGCTGAGAGGCAGCAGCTCTACCAGTTGTGCCACCGTGCTGCCCAGGGCATATATTTGTCTATTAATTTGTTCCCATTTAGAAGATGTGATTCATTCAATGGAATGAGCTCAGTAAATGCAAAAGTATTAATTCTGCCGGTACTCTAAAGGCATGCTGATAATCTGTAGGTGTGTCCCTTAATGTGTTTCAGTCCTCAGACCGATCCCCGAGCCCAGACTTGACAGTTGAACCAACAGCAACAGACATGTGTGATTCAATTATGTTTAGTCACGTTGACACTCTGCCAGCTTGTTATCATCAAGAGTGTGATGTGACTCATAGTGATCGGCAGACTGTTACCCTGAACCAAAGCAGATACCCACTTTGTGATTCTTGGCTCATACACACTTTTCACCAAAATGCCAGCTGAGCACATTGTTCAAGTTATCAAAACAACACATTATCCTTAGTCCTCATCTTACAACAAAATGCTGTCATTTTTTAAATTTAATTTTCTTTCATTCAAAATACTTTTTCTGTTAGATACACCCCGTAACAATGTTGTAGCAAAATCATCAGATTACCAGAGACTTTTACGTATGTATGTATTTTGTGTGTTCATTCATTTGTTACAAAATTATGAAATGTTATGGTTATTTACAAGTGTAAATAGTGCTGTAAAGACAAGTAGTTTCTTGAGCATTTTAGGGGTCACATCTGGCAGGGATTTCTTAATATTCCTGCTAAAATATTTGTGCAATACAAAACTGATGGCGTAGGTTTAAATTTTCTTTTTATTTGTGTATGTTCTGTCTGTTGCGTTTGTAATTTAGTTTTGTTTTGCAATTCCTTATCTCCTGTTAAGTTTCTGTTGTTATGTTTGCTCATCTGCTTTTGGTTTTTGTTTGAAAAACATTAAAGGAATATACCTGCCTTCATTCCGTCACCGTTAGTTACAGAACTGCAAGGAAATGTTGAAGATTAAGTTGTTTCTGCTGTCTTAAAACATCACCAATCTTCAAAAGTTTACAGTAGTTCAGGTGAACACCAATACACTAATATTGCAACCTTTATATCCTATTAATATAGTGTTACAGTTATTTTTGCATACACATTAGGACATTTCTGTCAGATGTAGCACAACGATGGGATTCCTGTAGTGTAGTCAGTTTAGTGTATTCATTAGTACGCATCACACACAGACACAGACTTATGTTTTGGCTGCTGCTGCTGTTACGCCATATTGATATTGCATCATTAGTGTTTAGCATATACAGTATCTTTAATCTTTTAGAGTCAGAGTACTTTTATGTATTTATTTTATTTAGCGTACTGTTTGTCATATATCTTAGTGTATATATCTTTAAAATCAGATCAGAATCAGAACCAGAATAAGCTTTATTATCATCGCACTGAGATACAACGAGAATATGTCCGTAGGGGTGGGCAATATAGCTCAATATAATATTGCGATATTTCAGAGCATTCTGACAATAACGATAAATTTTGTGAAATAACAAAAACAGAAATCATAGTTACTCATTTGACAAAATTAACTTAACATGTTGCTTTGCAGTATTATATAAAAACTAAAAAAAACAACAAGGGTTAATTTGACAGAAATTACTTTTTTTTTAGTAAAATACTCAGTCTCAAAATATAAAACTAAAAATGATCCTTCTGTTATTTAGATTGAAAAAGTCTGAAAAAATATAGATCAACTAAATCGACAACAAAAACTAAAGTGCAGGTGCAGTTTCCCAAAATAACTAAATAAAATTAAAGCTTAAGATCTGTTTAGCATAAATGCATCATAAAACAAAATATATGTTGCCTTTAAATGAGCTATAACTTCCAAAACTTGTAACAATCAGCTGACCCTGAAGCTTGTGGTGTTTCAGATTCCTCTGTTCCTACAGGAATGATTCATTTCTCTTATGCTCTGTCTTTGATCACCTGCCTCTTTTCTTGATCCATGGACTGACTGTGAACTCAAGAGACACAGCTGACCTGCACGTGTTTGTACGGGCAGTTTACAGCGCGGGGGGGCACACTGGCAGCCCAGAGCGGGGTGGGGGGTGAGAAAAAAGCCGAGCTGCACTGGTGGGGGGGAGGGAGAGACAGTTGAGCTGTCACTGTCTGTCTCTGCAGTTTAGAGCTGGATGGAGAAACACAGCCGAGACGCACGTTGTTTGTTTTTAGCATTTTAGCTAGCTAGTATTGTGTGCAGCTAATTAGCGTTACGCTAGTGCCAACAAGTGGATGGGGATTGTGCAGTTTGGTTCTGTAGTTCGGCGCGCTCAGTTCTGTTCACGAGGCCGGGCAAACACTGACGTACTTACGTCATGAAATAAGCATATTATGATATCATTTATTTTCCTGCAAGCATTTTTTACTGGTATTATTGTGAATGACATGATATGGCCCAGCCCTATACGTCCGTACAGTCGTCCGAAAGATGGACGGAGTGCACATAGCTGTTGCTATATAGCATGGCCTTCTTATCCTTTTCAGAATACATTTTTTTAAATAGAAAAAAATGGGAAAAGCCATGAGGAGAGGATAATGGCATTACAAAAAAGATCTCTTCACACCTTGTCCTAACAGGACACAGTTTAAGGCATCAAAAACTCTATCGGCAAGCACATTTATCAAAGTCAAAGTCAACTTTATTGTCAGAACTGCAATATGTACAGGACATACACAGGATTGAAATTGCGTTTCTCTCAGTCCCTCGGTGCAACAGTAACCATCTAAACACTAAACACAAAAATATTTAATAAACATAAGCATAAAATAGTAAAAGTGTAACACTGTCCTGAGTTTTTCCATAGTAGTATAAAAGTATGAAAATTTACACCAACACTGAAACACCCCTAAAACACCAAACACCCAATGAACATAAGCATAAAACACGTTACATATGCATTTGATGACGAGGTGGTCCATGAAGCACTTCCAGAAAGTCCATTCTCCTAATAAGATGATGGTCAGCCGGCACACTTCTGATAAGCCTCCACAGAAGAAGGGGGGTGGGGGTGCGATAGACAAAGCTTTTCCTTAGTTTACACATTTCTCAAGAGACATTGATAAGCTGGCTTGTTTTGAGGGAGTCAGATTCAGATAATCCACAATTGTTGATTTATTCCGGCAGACTATTTTTCCTTGTCAGCCTTGAGTCTTTATTGATACTTCCAAGGTCCGAAATGGTCAGATTAGGGTGCATTCTACTGGTCCGTGCTTACGAGCCTCTTCAAGGTCATTTTCATGCTGAAGAGTCCCAAAGCCACAGGTGGCCTGCGATTCAAATCACTTCCATCTTACGGTTTAGCTCGTAAATCAGCTGATTTTGAGTCCAA
Organism: Garcialebias charrua; assembly: GCA_038048925.1. NCBI lineage: Eukaryota > Metazoa > Chordata > Actinopteri > Cyprinodontiformes > Rivulidae > Garcialebias > Garcialebias charrua. The sequence continues at coordinate 36,763 of JBBPBX010001869.1, read as the reverse complement.
AAAGCACAAACCAAACCTTCACATAGGCAACAGCCTGACGAGGGCCAAATTAGCTGCAGGCGTCTTCTTTGTATGTTGATAAACCAGGATCCCGACTATTCCAATCACAGAAAACCTGTTATCATTAATTCAATTATATGCATTTTGGCGTCCTCGATAGACAGCAGAGGTAGAAACATCTCATTCCACTTCCCAGAGATATAGCATGTGTAGTCCACGCAGACATAAGGGTTCTCCAGGACCCTGTTGCTTTGTTGAAAATATTTTGTTATTTGCATTGAAAGTCCAGTTGGTCAGATCCAAAACAGTAGTTTTCATTTCGGAAGATGTGTAAAAATACAAGCTGTTCCGATACACAGATAGGGAGCAAAAAAGCAGAAGGAGAACAGGGAGAGGGAATAGAACGCACATACCTCGTTACAGAGCCAGTGGGGGGGAAGTGCATATCTTAGTGTATATCTTAGATCCTTATTTACTGTTCATTTTATACTTAATATTTTTGCTATTTTTTGGGTGTAACTGGGACCCTGTGTACACAATTTTGTTCCACCTCATGTACCACATGTGGTGAAATGACAATAAACCTACTTGAACTTGAACTTTAAGGATGTAGCATTGATCTGCTTTGGTCAATGGCTGCATTTGGACTGGCTGTTGCTTGTCAATCCAGTCAGGACTGAACTATTTCTCAACACTGCTGCTTTAACAACAACAAAAACAAAAAACTTAAATACATGGCTGAGAAGATTACTCGTTGCTGTTTGGCCGCAAAATTGTCTGTTTAAATGAATTTCTTAATACTGTATCTCCAAAGTAAGACACATTAAAGTTACAAGGCTCTCAAAACTCTGACATAGTAAGGTCTTGACATACCCATAACAAGTTGTGTATATATATATATATATATATATATATATATATATATATATATATATATATATATATATTAGGCATGTAACGGTTGTAATGGGTGTACCGAACCGTTTCGGTACACCACGTTCGGTTCGGTCCAACTGCGTACCGTTTCGGTTATTTTTTCACTCATTAAACGTTCTTAACAGGGGAATATATGCACCGCGGAACAAAATTTCCTGGGCGCGTTTCAGCACGGAGCTATTTTCGCGTGGCACGCGCAGCATTTAGCCGTTAGCATCTCGTGCGGTCTCCTGTTTTTGAACGTTATAACTTTCTTGTTAAAAGACGAGCGCACACGCAGCTTGTGTGGACTTTGTTTCATGAAGACTCTGCAGCAGCTGAGTGCGTGACGCAGCTCTCTGTGCAGCAGCAACACGTCACGTGAACGCGCTGGAAACTATGTCATCCGAACGTGAACGAAGAGCTGTATTAAAACTACTTCATCCGAACGTGAACAGCAGCTGTATTAAAACTACTTCATCAGGTAATCAGAGCGGTCTACTTCATCAGGTAATCAGAGCGGTCCAGAGCAATAACACAAGCTGTATGAGTTTTTAAATCTCGAATCTAAGTCTGAACGTTGTTATATGCGCAGGCTTTAAAGTTGCTGAGCGTCGCTATGAGACATTCATCACGTCAACACTTCAAAAAGTTCAGCTCTTTATGAAAAAACTAACTGATGTTGTCAACAACAAGCCCTGGACCAGATTAAAGCCCTGCCATGATGATGAAGAGTGAGAGATTCAATTGTTCAAGAGGTATTGTTTTATTATTCTAAATAATCTTTTTTTTAAATCATAATCTTATTAACTTGTTTTTTTTTTTAAATCTCTTTTGTTTTTTATTTCCAGTCTGTGACAGAGGTAAATCCACCTGCAGCTAAGTGATGACTGAACTGAACTCTGAACTGTTCCCACAGTCCCACCTGTCCCACCAAGAAGAAGTTGTGAGTACAGTAATGAGGACAAATACAGCCACACTGCTGCTACTGAACAAAAACTTGATTAGTTAGATTGTAAACAGTCTGTTGCTGCTTATTGTTCTGGTTCTGACTGTTATTGCATTTATTAAGATTTTTATTATTGTTCATATAGTTTATTTATTGTAGAGTGCTGTTTATTTAAAATATCATCCAAATGGGTCACTTTTATTTATTACTACAATACAATACAAACATATTTTTGGCATATTTTCAAAATAAACATTTTGTAAGTCTTTATTTTGTAAAAAAAATAAAAAAAATTTGTACCGAAAATAAACCGAACCGAGCTCTCCTTGTAGTTGAACCGAACCGAAATGTGATTTTAGCGTACCGTTACACCCCTAATATATATATATATATATATATATATATATATATATATATATATATATATATATATATAT